>BHFV01000167.1:26487-43654 GCA_003568905.1 Trebouxiophyceae sp. KSI-1
GCCGGGCGCCTGACTGTGCATTGAGCGACAGCGCCGTTCCAGGGGCATGACACAGAGACATACTCAGTGATGCAGGCAAGCATTGCATGCCTGCTGCAAGGCGCTCCTCGTTGATTGAGCCTGGCCCCGACCCGCTTCAAGCCTTGTGCTCAAGCAGGGAACATGTTGCCTGCACGCTCTGCAATGGCGGGCTTGCGCGGCCAGCGTCGCTGCGCTGCAGGAGTTGGGGTGACTGGCGCACGCCGCTGCCGAGGCCTCACCTCCTCGAAGCGTGCGGCGGTCGTCAGTCAGCCGCAGCGGTGCGACGGACGCAGTCAGCCGAACCGGCACGCAAGGCGTCTGCTGATCACCGTCTGGACATGCACGTCCACGGCTCCAGCAGGCTGTGGCAGCAAGCAGCAGCGCGTCCAGCAGGGTGGCCTGAGCGGGCTGTAGATGGCGGGAGTCCCCCTCCGCTGCCTGGCTGCGGGCACGAGCCTGCCCGGCCGCCCTGCCGGCTGCCAAGGCACTGACAGCCACGCGGCAGCGGCAGCTGCGCGGGCTTGCTGGAGCGCTGGACCGCACGGCTGCCAGCGCGTTTGCGCAGCTTCTGGGTGCCGGCGCAGGCTCCGCTTGCTGGCAAGGCCGCAACCCTTTGCATAGACACTGCGAGGCTGGCGCGCCTGCGGGCTCTCCCCCGCAGCAGATCGCCTTCAGCGGGAAGCCGACCGCCACGTAGCCCACCGGCTGCCCGGCGGCCGCCGCGGCCGCGTGGGTGCGCCTGGCTGCGGCGGCGTCCCCCAGGGCGGCGGCCGCCTCCACTGCCGCGTCAAAGGCGCGCCAGGCGACGGCTCCGCGCACCTGCGATGGGAACGGTAGTGAGGGTGTTGCCGGTTGGCAGAAGGCCGCTGCCGGCATTCTGTGACTGCACGCAGGGGGGGCTCTGGCCGCAGCCACAGCCGCAGGCTGGATGCGTTGCGGCAGCACACGAGGGAGCAGCAGCACTGCGACGCTCCAGCCCAGGTGCAGCAGCGCGCCCCTGGCGGGAGATGGCCTTGGAGGCAAGGGAGGCGTCGAACGCCCGCAGGCCCTCGCGTGGGCGCCCCTGCTGCACCGCCGCCCGCATGCCGGCCGCCATCGCCGACAGCGCCCGCTGTTTGCGCAGCTCTGCTTCGGTGAAGGCGGCCGCCTCTGGCGCGGGTGCGGGGGCGGCTGCCTGGGAGGCACAGCCGCGGCAGGGCTGCAGAGAGGCAGCGGCCGCCGGCTCTGCAAGGGACAGGAGCGCGGCAGCAAGGGTGCGACCGCGCCGGCAGCTACGCAGCAGTAGCCTGCGGGGGGCAAGGGGGCTTTTAGCAGATGCGAAAATGAGGCGGTCTGCGAGCGCTGCCGAGGCAAGGAGGCGCAACCTGAGCGCCATGCCGGGCAGGGCGGCCTCACTCCTTGGGCGCGGGGCCCTGCTGGCCAGACAGCTTCACCGCCACCTTGGTCTTTTTGGCGACTCCCTTGGACTTGCGCGGCTGCTGCTTGGGCGGCTCCACCTCCATCTCCCGCTTCGCCTGCTCGGCCCGCAGCTTCTGCAGCGCCTTCTTCTTGCTGGCGGCGTCCACGATCTTGATGCCCTGCCCGTGAGCAGGCGCGGATGGTTGGCACTCAGCAGGCTCTGCCTTTCCTGAGGTGAGCGGGCAGTCTCCCACTGCTGGCCTCCCACCTTGATGGTCACACCCTTGCACACGCGGATGCCTCGCTTCTTGGTCTTTTTGATGGCTTTGCTGGGCTCCGCGACGCCTCCCGCTGCCGCTTCTTCTCCGCCTTCAGCCGCTTCTTCTCCGCCTTCAGCCGCTTCTTCTCCGCCGCCTCGCGCTCGCCTGCAGCAGCTCGGTGGGCGTAGGTATTGAGCGGATTGCACCGCCAAAGAGCAGTCCCCAGCAACCCGGGCTGCTTTGCACTAGATGACGGCTCGAAACGTGGAGTACGCTCGAGCCTCACGCGCAGGTAGTTATCACGCGTCGATTGCTTGTTCTTCTTGCTCATGGGTTCCTTCAGAAGCGCCTCATGCGCCGAGGCTGGGAGAGAAAGTCCTCTGCCTGCAATTCCACCCGAGTTGCGAGCGAGAGCAGTGCTCAAGTGCGTTCTTCGGATCGCCCGATGCGCGGCTGGTCAGGGCGACTCGAGACTCACTTCTGAGGGCTCCTCACTTCCGCCAACCCTGACGAGGCCCTGACGCCCGGCTTCAAACACACGCGCGGGCAGCGGGCAGCTTCAGTTCGGTCGTCTCGCAGGCAGAGCCGGCTGGTGCGCTTGTGAGCCGGTCCATTGGCAAGGATGGGGCACGCTGCGGGCGCGCGCAGAAAGCGGTCGGTTGCAACGGTGCTGATTCTGTGCATGCTGGGGATGGCTGCTGCACAGCCGCAGCTGCCGGCCCTGCATGACGCCGCAGCCAAGGAAGCCGAGTTGAACGCCCTGTGCACCCAGGTGCGGCCTCTCCACCGCCTGAGAAGCACCCGATGTTTGAACTTGTCAGTCGCCAGATTCCAACTTTCTCCCTTCTTCGCCTACAGCTGCTGGGCTTCCCGTGCAAGCCGCGGCCGCCACCGCCGGCCACGCCAGCCGTCAGCCCGCCGCCTGCGCCGGCGAGTCCGCCCGTTCCCTCACCGCCAGGTACCTAAACGACCTGTGCATTGCCCAGCGGGGAAGGGAGGCACAGGCAACATCAGGCGGGTCGCTGTCTGCTCGCAGGGCCCGGCCTGTCGCCGCTACCTCCGGCCCCCCTGGTGCCACCCGCCCCTCAGCCAGGCAAGCCGCCCCAGTGCCTGCAGCAGCAGAGGTTGTTGTTGCTTGCCGCCGCTCCACCGCTTCTTTCAGCTTTAACTCTCTCTCTCATCTGCAAATGTCCAGGGTCGCCACCAGCGCAGGCATCGCCGCCGCCCCCGCCGCCAGGTGCGTTCCCCTGCGCTGGTTGACGCCTACCAGTGCCGCTTGACAAGAAGCTGACACCCTGGCTTTGATGGAGCAGCCCCTGTGCCAGCGCCCAGCACCTTGCCACCGTCGGCCCCAGG
Source organism: Trebouxiophyceae sp. KSI-1 (assembly GCA_003568905.1). Taxonomy (NCBI): domain Eukaryota; kingdom Viridiplantae; phylum Chlorophyta; class Trebouxiophyceae; species Trebouxiophyceae sp. KSI-1. The sequence goes on from BHFV01000167.1 coordinate 29,523, forward strand.
TGCGCATCCCCACAGGCAGCCAGCCTGCTGTGGCAGCCCGCCAGCAAATGACCGCGCTCTCAGCCACGAGAAAGGCTGCATGCTGTCTGCAGGGCCTGCGCTGCCGCCAAGCCTGCCCCCAGTCCTGCCGCCGGCGCTGCCACCAGTGCTGCCGCCTGTCGTGCCACCAACCCCAGGTGCCTTCCCCGCCCAGCTGACTCAGCATTGCTGCCTTACCTCCTCTGCATTGCAGCGTGTCCACGCTTTGCAGAGGCATACCTGTTGGGCATTCGAATCAGCGCTGACGGCTTGGGCTTGGCTGCTGCAGCAGCGAGCCCGCCGCTGCCTGCAACAACAGCCTTCGAGGGGGTTGGGCTCATCATTTCAGACCATGAACTGACAAACGGTCCGCTCTTGTCTCCTGCATGCCTTGATTCAAGACCAGCCAGTCCAGCCCAGTGCCACCATTTCTGTCTACCACCACGACGTTGTTTCTTGCCTGCCATTCGCCAACCTTGCCGAGCTGGGGTCAGCTTGCACAGGCGCCTAGCAGTGGGACCGCGCATCCAAGGCATATTCTTTGCTGAGCCTGCCAGCTGCTGCCTGCAGAGTGCACTGGATCATTCGGCGGCGCATTCAAAGCGGCGTTGTTCGGCGGCCTGCCTCCCACCTCGGATGCAAGCGTTGACATCTCTATTGTGCCTGCATATTTGACATCCTCATTCTTGGTGCGATTTCAGCTTGCCTGCAGACTTGACTTGACTGCTGCCAAGTCTCGCCCTTTGTTCTTTCCAAACCCACCACCACATAATGTCCAGTACTGGCAAGAAAGGAGCCTGCAGGGCTGAGCAGCCAGTACACTCATCTGTACCGCACGATGTGTCTGCACTGATGAAACCCCCCACGGGCTTGGTTGCAGGGCTTGTGCATTCAATTCAACTGCTACGGTTTGGTTGCAAAAGCAAACGAGCTGGCAAGCGACATTTGCAACAACCAGTTGGAGCCCGATTTCTTGCCCGCTTTTTACAGGTCTGCCGCTCAGGAGCAGCAGATCAATGCCTGCGGTCCTCCTGAGACGTATGGTCTCCTTCTAGGCCCGGTACAGTGCTCCCCATGAGCCCAATGCTGCGCTCATTGACATGGCTCTCTTCCTCACACACCTCAATCCCAGGCTGCCTTTCCAGCTGCGCCCTGTGGCGACCAGGGGCCGGCCTGCGCGCTGCTGCACCGCGCATGTGCTGCCCCTCTGTCCTTTCCAAGTTTTCGAAAATTCCGTTCAAAACTTTCAGGCCGGTCTACTGTGGCTACCGGCTATCCAACAAAGCTTGCAGATTTCTAGGTCTGTAGCGGAATCTGTGTTTTTGGCTGAGAACCGACTGCATGGGGACGGAGAAGAGCGGCCATAGTGCGCCTGTGAAGTGCAGCATTGCATATGCGCTGCTGTCCTGCGATCCAGCAGCTGCCTGCAACCAAACGGTAAGAACTTACTGAGCTCAAGCTTCTGTAATCACACTAGCTACATGTGCAAGAGAGGGGCGATTGCATGCCACGGGACTGCCTTCTCCCAGATGCAGCTGGCTGTGAAGGCAGTGCGCAAGAGACAAGGCCAGTTTTCATCATTGCAGTCTGCCGAGCACCTGCTGCAGTTGCAACTGAAGCCAACCTGTCGCAGTTACAGCGTCCAGGGATGCCGACAACGAGCCGCTGCACAGCTACTGCGATGCCCTGAACACCGCCCTCCTCCTCTGCTTCCCTCCTGCGTTGCCGGTATAGGCCTGCAGCCGCGGCGGCGGCTCGATCGCGGTGCCGTTGCCCAGCAGCGCCGCGTACTCCCGCAGCAGCAGCGCCGCGTAGCAGTCGCGCCCCGCGCCCGGCCGCAGGTGCCGGCGCGCAAACTCGCTGCTGGCGGCCACGATCCGAGCGACCTCCTCCGGGTGCGCCTCCGCCCAGGCGACTCGCTCCGCCAGGTCACTGCTGCCGTCCGCCGCAACCGTGACGGGGATGTAATGCACGAACGGCTGCAGCAGCGGGTGGTACCTGTACAGGGGGCCAAAAGGCGGCCGTGTCAGCAGGCAGCGGTTACGAACCAGGTGGTGCAACACACTGAAAGTGGGTGAACACTGACCACTCCTCGTCGTCCCCAATGACAAGCATCACTGCCGCGTCGCTGAACAGCTGGTAGGCCAGCCGAGCAGAGCCGCAGTTCCCCTCCACGTTGGCTACGTACTTGAAGTGGTCCGCCCACTCTGACAGGGGCAGGTACGGCTTGTAGAACTGCACCAGTTCGTCCCTGCGACCGCCGGCAAGGCCTTTCTGGCGTTAGGCAACCTTCCTTGATGCCTCGGCAGCGGCCTCAATGACATGCTGGCAGCCAGTGCAGCATTCCTCGAGGGCCCCTGAGGCCGGTGGGAAGCAGCGCACGGGTCGACGGAAGCAGGCAGGATGCCGCTGCCCAGGTCGGTGAGCCCCGCATACACGTGCTGCGGCTGCGCCAGCCCCGCCTCGACCACAGCCCTCCGCTTGCCGCGCAGCCAGGCCATGGGCCGCCCCAGCCAGACCGCCATCGGCCGCCGCACGTCCTCCGGGCCGGCACGCGCCGGCTGCCTGCCCTCGGGGCCGTGCCTGCATGCCAGCCACCACTGTCAGTCACAGGATCGTTCTGCAGAAGACGGCTTCCAAGTAAAGAGGCAGGGTGGCGGGGGCTGACAGCGCAAAGAGGCCGTCCTCCACGCGGTTGGGCAGCAGCAGGTCGCGGCTGCCGAGGCGCGGCTGGCGGCAAAAGGAGACCCAGGGCTCGCTGTGGCCGCGGGGAAAGTCGTCCGCATTCAGCGCCAGCACCAGGTCCGGCAGCTTCACCTGGCAATCAAGGGGCAGGAGTCAGCAGACTGTGCTTCCGTGAGGCAAGGTCAACGAGCGTTTTACTTTCCTGAGCAGCTACGAAATGGAACACAAGTCGAGCCTCAGCATGAAGCTTGGCATGAAGCTTGGCAGAGGCCACCTCTTGGACCAAGCCGTGCAGGTAGTCCGCCCACAGCACGGTCATGGGGTGGCCCAGGTCGCTCTCATCGCCCTCCAGGAACATGCGGCCGTGCTTGATGTAGAGCGTCGCCGACGGGTGCCGCTGCAGCGACCGCACGCGCTCCACGGTCAGGTTGCCCTGCAGCAGCAGTGCCACACAACCTGTCTCAGCAGCTGCCATATCATGGCAAGATTGATTCCATGCGGTGCTCTCTTTCTGTGTCTGTGTGTCAGCTGCGGGCACGGCTCCGACCTTCCAAGGCGCCAGCTGGGCGGCCACCAGCGGCCGGTAGTCGTCCAGCAGCTCGCTGCAACGCGGCTCCGCCAGGAACTCGTCCACAGTCGGCCGGCGGGACACCTGCACCCCGTCCCAGCGCCCATGAAGGCCAGGTGATCGCAAGGCAGCTGTTTCAACAAGTACCAGCCACTTGCTGACCTTTTCTGCCAGGAAGGCCTCCTTCTGCTCCAGGCTCATGGCCGTGTAGCGCGCCAGCTGGTCTGGGCTGCGCGCCAGCTCCCTGAGCAGCTCCGCCATGGCGTGCGCCTCCCGGTTGTGAAGGTACGGCTTGAGGGCGGCCGCCGGCGGCCGCACCCTGATCCGCACGTGCTTCCTGCCTGCAGGTGGGACAGCAAAGGCTTTCAAGGAGGCAGGCGTCTCAGACGGCTGGGACCCGTCCGGCGTGGGGCCTCACCCACGGAGCTGCTGCGGCCTAGCTGCGAGAGCGGCTCCCGCAGGAACAAGCCGACGCAGGCGATGCTGGCGGTCAGCGCCGCCAGTGCCACGCACAGCAGGACCGCTGTCTTGGCAGTGCCACCTCTCTGCGCCAGAACCGTGGCATCAGGGACTGCGAAGGGGGCCGTAATATGTGCATGTGTGCGCGAGAGGCAGGGCTCACCCGACCGGCTTCACGCCTGCTGCTCCCGATGGCAGCCAGGCGCCGCCTGAGCTCCTCGACCTCCGATTCATCAGGCGGCATAGGCGGGCCGCCACCCGCTTTAAGCGGGCTCTCCTGTCGGGCCCGGCCCTCAGCTGGCACTGTGTGAGGCCAGGTGGGGCCTATGCCTGCCCATGCATGCAGGCCGAAGAAAGGCCAGCAAGGCCGGCTACGCCTGATAGCTCCACGGAATCAGCATGGCGCGCTGGCTGGTGCTGCAGATAAGCGGCGCCTGACTAGCGGTGAAATGAAAATGGTGCTATATACATTGGGCTCCGTTCTTCGTCCGCCTTCAGCCAAGCGCGAAAAGTTGCATCAGCGTCTGTTCTGCTGCAAGGCGATCGACGAGCAGGCGTGCTCGCGTGCTCGCGAGTTGGCAGCTCGCAGCTCGCAGGCGGTCGTTTGCTTTCGTGGGTAACCCTACCAGCCGAGAGCTCAGATTTCCGGAGACGAGCGGACACTTTGTCCGGTACCCGATGCACTCTGCCTTGCTGTCGCTGCAGCCGGCCTGCTGCACCGCAGAAGCGAATACGACTCGTGATTCAGCGTGATTCACGTGCTACTGCAGCGATGGCGAAGCAGGTCGTGCTGGTCACGGGCTGCTCCAGTGGCCTGGGCAGGGAGTTGTGCGCCGAGCTCGCCCGACAGCGCGGCAAGGCGGGCGAGCTGCGCTACAAGGTCTACGCATCAGCCAGGCGGTGAGCACTGTTTGCTGTACCGTGTTCCGCTCTCTGCAGTGGCTTCTCCTGACCTCCGGGCTGCTGCCGTCGCCAGGCAGGAGCAGCTGGAGGCGCTGAAGGCGCAGGGCGTGGCGACGCTGGCGCTTGACGTCACGAGCTCGGAGAGCACGCAAGCAGCGGTGAAGCAGCTGCTGGCGGCGGAGGGCCGGCTGGACCTGCTCATCTGCAATGCCGGTGTCCCTTGGGACCTCCTCAATGCACCCAAGCGCAGCGGCTCATGCTTATGGCCAAGCTGCCAGCGCAGGCATCGCCGCCACTGCACCCCTAGTCGAGCAGTCAGTGGAAGATGTGGACCGCATCTTCCAGACCAACACCCTCGGCGTGCTACGCACCGTGCAGGTGCCTCCCTGGCCAAACTTGAGCCGCTCAGCAGTCGCTCCCTGCCAGCCTGACGGCTGCGTGCGGCGCCTGCAGGCGGCTGCGCCCGCCATGATCCGGCAGCGCTCTGGCCGCATCGTGGTCGTCGGCAGCATCACCGCCTTCCTGGCCTCCCCCTTCAATGGCGCCTACGCGGTGCGCTGCCGTCTCGCTGTCCAGCCTCGGCTGTCTCCGCAGTACAGCACTCGCCGCCTGCCTCCCTCTCAAATGCCCCACAGCAGCGACGGCGGTCTGCTTCAGTCCGACAGAGGCCCTGCCCGTGCGCGCCCTGCCTGTCGCGTAGCCACAGGCCCCGTCCAACCGCACCACCTCGCAAATTTTTCAGCCCTTGACTGCCAACGCCCGAAGAGCACTCGGCTGCCAGTCCGTGCATGCTTGCTCGCGTGCCTGCATGCTCTGACACTGCCATGCTTTCCGCGTGCCGGCAGGCTTCCAAGGCGGCGGTGCACAGCATGTGTGAGACGCTGGCCATGGAGCTGGAGCCGTTCGGGCTGCACCTGACGGAGGTGTGGGCGGGCACCATGCGGACGGACATCAACGCCAAGGTGGCTGCCGACGTGGGCAGGTCAGCCCTCAGCGGAGGCCTGTCTGGGGGGCAGCAGCCGCCTCACCTTTGTATGCCAGACGTTACGGAATGCCTCACGGTCCGCTGGAAGCTGTGGAAATGCTGGCTGATAGCTTTGCGTGGAGTCTTGCTAGTGGCAGAGTGGGAGCTCGTGGCGTCAAAGGGCAAAGCCGCAGTGTCTGACATGTTTGCCTGCACGTGCTGGCTGGCTGACGCAGGCAGTGCTCAAAAGGCTGAAAGTCTGCAGGTACACGCAGCCCGGCTCAGCCTACCACCCGATCGGCGGCGACATCCGGGAGCGGGCAGATATCCTGGAAAAGTCGCACGCCGTCTCCCCGGCCAAGGCCCGTCCCCTGCAGATGCCCTGTGCTGCAGCTCACACAAGAAAGGTGAGAGGAGATGAGGTTGGTGCAGGCGGCGGCCGACATTGTGAGGGGCATCTCCAGCGGCAGGCCGCGCCGCTACATCAGCACCGGCAGCGACGTGGGGCTCTTCAACCTGCTCGGCTACCTGCAGTGCTGGCTGTGGCCGGGCGGTGTGGCCGCACTGCTGGCCGACAAGTTTGGGCTGCGCAAGCTCAAGGCGCTCCTGGCAGCGGAGGCGGGCCAGCCGGCCGGGCGCTAGTGCTCTAGTCGTTGCCCACCACCAGCATGGCTGTCGACTTGCATGGGGCTTTAAACCCATGAGGCGTGCAAGCCCTTTGCAATCACTCTGATAGCGATCTGCGCGGACGCTGTGCCACAGAACGCTTGCACATCCGGCAAGACAGGAGGCAGGCCCGGTGGTGCTCTAGACCGGCACGACGATTGCTCAAGCTTTTTTCCGCAGATGTATGTCTGCCCTGGCCTCCTGAGGACAACGAGGTTGGCAGCTGGGCTTTCACAACGACTCTACATTCAACGGCATCAGCGGTTGCAGCTCTGCAGTTGCAGCGTCTCGCCGGGGCTGCATCTCGCTGGACGACCACCACCTCAGGGATGCAGGCGCGCGATCGTTGCCTCTCCTCGGACGCTCAGTCCTCGTGGACAGCCAGTGATGGCATGGTCAGCCTGAAATATTGGGCAGGGGCCGAAGACGCAGGCCGCATGCGACATGTGCTCAAGCAGCATTGGAGCGTGGAGGCGTTCCAGAGGCGCGCAAGGGAGACGTTCCAGACTTCAACGTCGTCAAGATACCGGGCAATGGTAGCTGCATGTTTCTGGCGCTGGCTCAGGGTCAGGCGGTGCTGAGCTCAGGTGCTTGCGCACTGCCCTCGTGTTTGTTGAGCTGGTCTTCTCTGCTGCCGACCGACAATTTTGCCGCCACGCAGGCAAGCTGCTGGAAGGTCAGGAGCTGCTTCGAGCGGGCTTTGATGTTCGCCGTGGCGTCTGCAAAATGCTCGAAACGTGCAGGGACGAGGTGGCGCCTTTCATTCCAGGCGACTTTCAGGCGTATGTGAACCACATGGCCACCGACGGCGTCTGGGGCGGTGCGTCCCTGCTGCCTTCTGGTCACCACCTGCTGCTCTCTGTGGACATCTCCAGCTGGCCGCACAGCTGCTACCTCTCCAGAGCACAGCCGGGCTCACTGCAGGCGAGCCCGAGCTGGCAATGGCGGCGCGACATCTGCAGCGCCCCATTCTGGTGTACAGGCTGGCTAGCAGCGGCCTGCTGGGCAGCCGGCTGAGCAAGACGTCCGAGTATGGCATAGACGAACACCCAGGAGTGCCGCCCATCTGCCTGCTGTTCAGCGGCAGCCACTACGACCTGCTGAGGGTGGTGAGCTAGCTTGCGCCTGCTGTTAGGCAGCTCAGCTGCGGTAGGTGGCTGCCAATGCCATTACGAGTGAGAGAATGTGTGAGAGGAATGCGCGGTTCGAGTTGATTGAGTATTGTTTTCAGTTTTCAGTACTAAACTCAAAAAGCCCACTCTGGCAAGCTCACAACTAAACGCATTGTGTCTCCAGTGCAAAAGTAAACGGAAGGACAGGAAAGATGGAGAATTCGCAGGCGCTCAGGACGCTGCGGCTCGGCTGCCACGAGATCGGCCTGGAGCCGGCCGCGGCCAAGGAGCTGCTGCGCCTGCTGGAGCTGAAAAAATACGTAGGGGAAGAGGGGAGCCAGCGCCTTGGCCAGTCTGGCAAGCTGGACGCGCTACTGCATTGGTTGTTGCTAAACACGACCGCGCGGAAGGCAATCGAGGCGGTGGTCGGCGAAATTTGGCACAGCACCGCGGCCAGCGACACCGAGGAGACGAAGGCTGAAAAGCGGTACGACCCTTGGCTAACGAGGGCGGAAGGGAAGCAGCAGCGCGCACTGTTTTCGGGGCCCAGGAAAGCTGATCAGTTCTCGTGAATCCTCTGATCTTTCTGATCTTCCCCTTGCAGGCTGGCCTCGTTGAACGCCATGAGCAGGGACGGCTGGACGCCGCGCCTGGAGCTGTGGGAGGAACCGGGCACGGCGCTGGACGCCATCTACTCGATCAGCCTCACACACAAGCACAGTGGCGATCAATTTTGCATGTTTTATACCGTGCAATTTGGTCATGTGGCCATCGAGGAGCGCATCGACAACCCCGGCTGCATCGCAGACAAGGCGTGACTCTTTGCCGTGCAAGAAAGTCCACTAATCGCAGTGCAGCTGCCTGCCAGGGAGATTTCAGACACACAAGAGTTTGAGAGTTGATGCCAGACACACAAGAGTTTGAGAGTTGAACAAGGCTCTCAGCTGGAGACTGACCGCAAGACCCCTGCGTGCAGGCGGATGAGAAGCACTTCCGGTCGCATGTCGCCAAGGCGCTCAAGCGCGGGCAGGTCAGCGGCGGCAGGCAGGACGCCACGCAGCCTGCGGGAGCCGTGGATGTCTATGTCCAGACAAACTTCGGCAAACGCTTCGTCGTGCGGCTGCGACTGACTGCAACTTTCGAACGCCTGAAGGAGGTGACCCCCCCCCCCCTCCCCCCCTCCCCCGGGCGGGAGGCATGCAAAAGCCGCTCCACTCCTGCAGGGAGTCACGCGGGCCGCACAAGCCCGCCCTTGCAGCTCATGAAAGCGACATGCTCCCTGCTTCCGCACACAGCTGGCAGCCGCACGTGGCCAGAAGGCTTGTCAACGGGAAATGCATCGCAGCAGAGCAGCAGCGCTGGGCTGCAGCCTGCTTCGGATGAAGCAGACGCGCCGGAGGAAAGTTTTGTGCACGCAAGATTGCCCGATCAAAGTGTATTTTCTCCGTGGTAGGCCTGCCGTGGCCCGGAGAGCTGTTCTCTGTAACTCTTCATGCCCACAATCCGGCGTTGGTTGCCCCACTGGGCAAAAATGCTCCTGCAGCTGCTGCCGTCCTGCTCACATATGTGCCATGCGCGCGTCAAGGCGGCGCCGTCAGCCTGCCGCTGCTGTGCCAGTGGGACCTGACAGGGGCAGCCTCCTCCGCAGATCATCAACGACATCCAAGGCGTGCCCACGGACCAGCAGCGCTTGATATTTGCTGGCAAGCAGATGTACGACGAGTACACACTGGCCGAGGCCAACGTGCAGGCGGAGTCGACCGTCCACATGGTGCTGCGCCTGCGTGGCTGCTGACAATCAGGCAGGGGCAGTGCTCGCACCTTCAAGCGCCAGCTGCGGAAGCGGCAGGCCTGTATCAACAAGTCCGGGCGAGCGCCTGACTCTGGGGCCCTGACGACGCCCTGCATCGCTTGCCTGTGCCGGTCCTCGGTGTGCCTGTGTAGAGGCACCAGTGGTCGTGCCTCTACCCTTATTAATGTCTGCTGTCGAGAGAGCTGTGCAGCTTGTGCCCTGGCAGGAAGCCGCCTGCTGCTGTACCATGATGATGTGTTCATCTTCGCCAGCGTGCTCCTCTGTGCGCTTGCGAGGAGCGAGGTGCTAAAAAGCTGACTGAGGCCTGCTTTCTTTCGAGGCATTGAAAGAAGGGCAGACATAGTAATAGATGATTGCTTCGATGAACATGTTCAGACAGCTGAGCCTGCTCTGCCCTGCACAAGAGATCCTTTGCCAGGGCCGAGGCTGGAGCCAGCGGGCTCTTGCACCCTTCAAAATGCATGGAAAAGAGCAGCTCCGAGCTCCAAGGAGATAGTGGAAGAAAGTTCTCTGCCGGCGGTAGGCTGGATCCAGTGGTCTTGCCGTATCCCTTCTGCCCTACCTCCAGCCGCATTTGGAGCTGTGGTGGCGTGCAGCTCCACGTCGTGCCATGCACCTGGCCTGCTGCCAGGGTGTTTGCAGGTGCATGCAAGCGCTGAGGCGCAACGGCAGGCAGCTCTATTTGCTCGCAGAGCGGCACATCCGCAAGAGCTTCACACTTGAGGACAGGCCGCGCTATGGCTGCCTGTGCGCGAGTTGGCTCGTCCGAACATTCCTTTGCAAATTTAACAGCAGTTCAGCACAGGCCACTTGAAGATGGTCATTCCCACTGATCAGCCAGTAGGCAGCAACAAAAAAAGGCTTCAGGCCCTCCTATGAATGCCTGCTCCAGGGCAGAGGGGCGGCACTAGCGCGGTGCAGCGCACAGGCCAGCCCCTCGTCGCCAAAGGGCGCCGATGGAAAAGGCAGCCTAGGAGGCGCAGAGGAAGGAGAAAAGGGCAGTGGGAAGTGGACCACTTCTAAGGGATCAGGGAGAGCAACTCGTGATTGAATTCGAGTCCGGCCCACCATCTGCAAAACAGCCTTTGTACAAATTACCCTCCTCCAGAGTGGCAGCTATGTAGGATTGAAGGGGCCCGGTGCGCGAGAAATCGGCCGTCAATTGGGCGCAGCTTTTTGCCGTTAGCTGATCGGCTGTTGCAACCAGGGAATAGCAATTCTCAGGACCCGATACACAGGCGCCCTGCAGCCACGACCGCAAGCGTTAAAGAGCACGACCCATTCATCCGGCTGCTGTGATGCTTGCTTGCCAGAGGTGCATCACTGCGCATTGCGCATGCTAGCACTTGCTGGGTCCTGATGGACTCCCATTTCTTCTGACAGCAGCTTTCCAAGGCGAACAGGTAGGTGGGATGGAAAGCCGCACCCCTGGAATGAGGTTTACGTTTGCATCTGACGCGGAAGGCGGGTTGCTGCTGCCAAACAGGATTTGAGATGCAGCTTGTTCGATCTCATCCGTTATCACGGTAATGCAGTCACCTGCAGACCGCAGCCGGCTCGCTCATCGTGTGCCTGGCCCAGAGCAGCCCAGCGTCCCAACGCCAGGGTTTGTTGGAATCAGGGAACTTGTGGGAAAGGAAAGAGCCCAAAAACTGCTCTGCACCCAGCAGATGGGCAAGCAGGTGTAATTAAGGCACGGGTTTCCCACTACCCCTCCGCGGCCAAGGGAGGGGGCCACACCGACCGTAAGGGAAGAAGAAGCAGATTGAGGCTGAACAAATAGCTTTATCGCTAGAGTGCCAGTGAAGTTGTAGGTGGCCTGCTGCAGAGGTGGGCTTGCAGCTGCAGCAGACACGCTCCAGCCGTCAGCGCTGACTAGGGGATGCTGCAACAATGCAGGTCAGCGAGGTGGGAACGGTACCCGGGGTCGGCGGCAGGACTGGAGGCAGGCGGGGCGGCAGCGCCGCCGCTGCGGAAGGTGAGCCGCTGATCAGCTACCGGTTTGGCAAATAGCGGGCGGGCTGATGGGGGCCAGGCCGGCTGTCCCAGGGCGCTGCGCACCAGGGGCCGGCGGGTGCAAGGGGCCTGGCGTAGCAGGCGTTTTCGCAAGGGCTGCATTGCGGGCGCCAGGGCGCCAGGGCGTCAGCTGCTGCTTGAATGCGAAGGAGGAAGAGGTTTCGGGGGGCGGGTGGAGCCGGACTGGCCGGTGCAGGAGGCGAGCTGACGGCTGGCGTGGCCGCCGGCGGCGGTAGCGGCGTGCACGGGAAGCCCAGCAGCTGCAGGCGAAGAAAGAAAGATTGGCGATCGACAAGTTCAAACCTCGCGTGCGTCTGAGGCGGTGGATAGGCCGCACCTGAATGCACAGGGCGTTCAGCTCGGTCTCCTTGGCAGCGGCGCCCTGCCCTTGCAGGGCCGGCAGCTGCGGCTGTGCAGCAGCCATCCCCAGCATGCCGACAATCAGCGCGATTGCCACCGCCCCCGCTCTGCACGCGCCCGTGTAGCGCCCCATATTCACCAATAAGGACGCCACGAAAGCACACCGGCCGGCTCTATCCGCGAAACGACCGAACTGGAGCTGCCCGCGCGTGCGTGTTTGAAGCCGGGCGTCAGGGCCTCGTCAGGGTTGGCGGAAGTGAGTCTCGAGTCGCTCTGACCAGCCGCGCATAAGCTCACAGGCAGATTCGAGGAACACACCTGAGCAGCGCTCTCGCTCATAAACCGGGTGGATTTGCAAATAGTCGACTTTTTCTTAGCCTCGGCGCAGAGGCGAAGGAACCCATGAGCAAGAAGAACAAGCGATCGACGCGTGATAACTACCTACATGTGACGCTCGAGCGCACCCTTCCCGGCAGAGCCGTCATCTGGTGCAAGCAGCCTATTGCTGTCGCCCTTCAATCCCACGCACCGAGCTGCTGCAGGCGAGCGCGAGGCGGCGAAGAAGAAGCGGCAAAAGGCGGAGAAGAAGCAGCAGCGGGAGGCGGTGCGCGCCGTCGCGGAGCCCAGCAAAGCCATCAAAAAGACCAAGAAGCGAGGCATCCGCGTGCGCAAGGGTGTGAGGCATCAAGGTGGGAGGCCAGCAGTGCGCAACTGCCCGTTCACCTCAGAAAAGGCAGAGCCTGCTGAGTGCCAACCATCCGCACCTGCTCACCGGCAGGGCATCAAGGTCGTGGACGCCGCCAGCAAGAAGAAGGCGCTGCAGAAGCTGCGGGCCGGAGCGGGAGATGGAGGTGGATCCGCCCATGGAGTGAGGCCGCCCTGCCCGTCATGTCATACTGGTGGGGCCTCAGCAGCGCCTGCTGCCCTGTTCCTGTCGGCATAGCCGCTATGCCCTATCCCTAAAGCGCAGCGCTGGGCTAAGAGGCCCCCTGGGCCCCTGCAGGCTCCTGCTGCGGGCCCGCCAGCGAGGCAGCGCCCCTGCTGCCGCGCTGCTGTCCCTTGCAGAGCCGGCGGCCGCTGCCTCCCTGCCTGCGCTGGCTGCTGCCTGCCACCCGCCCTCCCTGTGGCCCTGCCGCGGCTGTGCCTCCCAGGCAGCCGGCCCCGCACCCGCGCCAGAGGCGGCCGCCTTCACCGAAGCAGAGCTGCGCGAACGGCGGGCGCTGTCGGCGATGGCGGCCGGCATGCGGGCGGCGGTGCGGCAGGGGCGCCCGCGGGAGCGCTGCGGGGGTTCGACGACTCCCTCACCTCTGAGGCACGCCATCTCCCGCCAGGGGCGCGCTGCTGCGGCTGGGATTGAGCGTTGCAGTGCTGCTTTCCCCTCGTGTGCTGCCGTAGTGCATGGAGCCTGCAGTTCCAGTGAGGCAGCTGGCAATCCAGCACTGCCTGCCGCTGGCCGGCAGCGCGATCGGGGAGAGACGCACTAGCTGTTGCCAGAGGGGGAAGTCTTACCACTCCCCCACGCCTCACACACAGCATGCCGTGCAGCCACACCTCTGCTGCAGCCCGTCGCAACCCGCCAAGCAGCCCCCCCTGCTGCCTGGCACGCCCTCGAGGCGCCCTCCGAGGCGCCCTCCCAGGACGGTCGCTGCCAGGCGTTGCAGCTGCCGTACATCCACGCTGACCGGCCTGTCCCGGTACGGCTGGGCCCCTCTTATCTCGAGCTGTGGGAGGTGACTGAACACAGCCGGTTGCCACCTACAAGCGATCAGCCCCACACACGAGCGCAGCAGCGTGCCGGGTCTGGATGGCCTGCCCCTTTGAGCCGAGGAGCCGCATGGCAGCCCCTGGCCCGCCGCTGATAAGGCCCCGCTACCACCAACAATGCAGGAGACACAGCGGTGCAGCGGTGCCGCCACAGGCACAGCACCGCTCTGGAGACACCAGGGGCTCGACAGATACACAACAGCACATGCGGCTGCCATCTGACCGCAAGGCTGCCTGCCTTCAGGTCGACGGGCAGCGCTTCTGTCTCGGCGCGGCGCAGGCAGCTCGAGTGCGGCAGGTCGACGTGCAGCTGCGACTGATTGCAAGCGTCGCACACTTGAAGTAGATGAGCCCCTGGCAGCCGTGTGCTTGCTTAAGTCACCCCAACTCCTGCAGCGCAGCCACACTGGCTGCGTAAGACCGCCATTGCAGCCCATGCACGCAGGTAACACCCACCCTCCTGCTTGAGTTCACCACTTCTAGCGGAACTGGAGCCTTGCCCCCCCTCCCTGCACCGGCCCTCCGGGCCGGTGCACAGGGGGTGGTTGGGGCAAGCTGGTCACCCAGCTTGCCTCGTTATTACGCCTAACGGCGTGTAATTAATTAATTAATTAATCTAGCGGAACTGGACAAGGTTTAATGGGAAACAAGTTGTAGCAGGCAAGCTTTGCTTGCCTGCGTCACTGAGTATGTTGTTGATATGTTGTTGACTCTTCTGCGGCATGCCCGCCTTGGCCCCTGGAACGGCGTTGCCGCTTGATGCACAGTCAGGCGCCCGGCGCTGGCTGCTGGCCGACTGCTCGG
>BHFV01000168.1:3415-15728 GCA_003568905.1 Trebouxiophyceae sp. KSI-1
GGGGGGGGGAACGGCCACCACGAAAACGCGCCACCGGGAGCACAGGCCCCTGGTCCGCGCACCAGCAAGAAAATACCACCACCCAAAATGACAGCGCCATGCGCTAGTTGCCAGTCACCATGCTTGCTTTTAGCGGGTTTGCGCATTGGGTGCGGCACAAAATCCTTTGCGGCACAAAATTCTTTGCAGAGGGCAGAGGGTTATCTGACCGCTACAACATTGCCATTATTCGGCTCGCTGCAGCTTGGTGGCAGCGGTATCAAGCTGAGTCTTGGTCTTGCCAGCCGGCGGACGAAGACCGGAAGGCAGCGCTCAAAAGGATGCTCTCCACCAGTGGGCACATAGATAGGGCCCCACACACGAAGGTCTACTTGAAGCAAGCTTTATACTTAGCACTCCGCAGCGCAGGTGATTTGCCCGACGGCGATTTGTTGCAATCGGCACCTGAGCTTCCTCCATCAAGATTTCGCAGCTGATCTGCTGCCCTGAAATCTCGCACCGCTGGGTATGATCAGTTCATGTTACACGTCCGGCCACTTGATTTGTGCCACCAGGCAGACCAGCAACGTTTGCGTTGTTAAGACTCCCCTCCACAGCTCTGCACCGAGGAACTCGATGCAAGATTCCTCTGGCAAAGCGCTAGGCCGTCCATGCCAAGGCCCCATTGGCACAATCATGCCCCCAGGATGCGAGCCAGCAGGCCGCTGGTTTGCTCCTTCTTGCCATCCGGCTCTGGCGGCGGCAGATCCTTGGTGAGGCGCAGCATGCTTGCCAGCAGGCGGGTAGCCACCGCATCGGCCACCGCCGCCCTGGCAGCATCCCCCGCCTGCAGGAGCCTGCCAGTCCTCGTCGGGACGCCCAGCCATTCTTCACCTGGCAGGGTGGCCTGCACGCGCCAGCCTGGTCAGGCTGAGGAGGGGCATAGCACGGAGCAAGGCAGGCTGCTTCTCCCGATTGGATGATGATTTCTGGGGATGGGAGCGTGCCGTCAGCAAGCCGGCCAGCTGTCGCACCTCCCGAGTGCCCGCCTCGAACAGCTCGTCGATCTGCTTGAGGACGGCCGCTGCCTCCGCACTTGAGACATCCAGCATCTGCCGCTGCTCCGCAGCTGCCAGCCTCCCTGCTGCCAACCACATGTAAGGCCTCAGCGGCCTGGCATGATGCGCAGGCCGGGCCTAGCAAGGATGCAACAGCCCTTGCACGCAAACCAGCAATTTGTTTTGGGGCGGCGCTGCTCTGCCAAGCAAAGTCCGCAGCTGCCCTCCTGCAGGCCACCACAGCTCTGAGGCAACGGCACCGGCGCCGCACCTGTCAGTCGGGCATAGAGCCGGGAGAAGACGGCGACAAAGACCGCAGCAGCCGCGTCCGAGCCGCCGGTGCGCCTCGACCGCAGGTGGATGGTCACGGTGTGCTCCAGCTCCAGCTACAGCCGGCGGCATGGGTGCTGAGGAGCTGCTGCCTGACCATCCCTTTGGCAGGATAGTTTTGCATATCCCACTGTCTGCAACGCAGGCCAAGGCAGAGCCGGCGACAGGCAGCAACCAACGAGGCCCTTGGCATTGTTTGGGCTGCGAGATCCAAGGTTAAGTCGAAACCCTGGACAACAAGGGCAGCTGGTGCACATCGCACTGCAGCCTCATTGGTTTGCAAGAAAGGGGCGCAGGAACCACACACCAGCAACACACGTGGCAGCCCCCCAGTCCTGCCTGCAAGGAAGAGCACAGGCCAGCTACCTGGCACAGGCCGGTGCAGCTGCCAGCCGCCAGCTGCAGCAAGTTGCCGACCACATGCCCGGCCTTCCAAAGGATAAAGTCGTCGGGGTTGGGGCCGACAGGGCTGGGATCAAACATCTGCAGCCCGGCCGGGTGCCACAGCGGCCCCGGGTCCGTCGCCGCCACGCCCTGCTCCCACAGGCACTGCGTGATGAAAGCATCGCCGCCTGCAAGCAAGCACGGTGCAGCCCTCATCAGGAGGCCAGGCAAGCCTTTGGTGGCCTCTTGCCGAGTCCTGCATCTTCTTGCCTGCGGCCAAGCACAGCATGTGCACGCTGAAGCAGCAAAGGACAAAGCACCAGCACATCGACTTCACGCTGCCTCAAGCGTCTAGCCAAGAGGCAAGGCGAGGGCAAAGGGAGGCGCCTGAGGACCACTGCCGGCTGACACAGAGCTCCATGGCCGGCCAGTCGA
Source organism: Trebouxiophyceae sp. KSI-1 (assembly GCA_003568905.1). Taxonomy (NCBI): domain Eukaryota; kingdom Viridiplantae; phylum Chlorophyta; class Trebouxiophyceae; species Trebouxiophyceae sp. KSI-1. The sequence continues at coordinate 5,602 of BHFV01000168.1, forward strand.
TGCGGCGCAGCAGGCCGACGCTGATCAGCGCGCCCGCGCCGCCGTGCATGCTGTAGGAGCGCACGGGCGCCCTGCCAGCGCCCAGACAGAGTCAGCTGTCAGAGCGCTGCAGGGCCGCCCTGCCTGAGCTTCTGTATCTGTCAGTGCTCTTCGGCGCAGCGGGGTCAGGCTGGGTGCAGAGGCTGCAGCTGATCCACGTAGAGCAGCATCAGCAGAGGCATGGAAGACGCGGCTGCCGAGCTCGCAGGGGCAGGATGCCAGCGCGCCTGGGCACGCCGCAGCCGCGCCGGCCAAAGGTACCGTTGTAGCCGCCGGCTGTAGAGCAGATCAGCTGCGGGGTGCAGGGGCAGCCGGCCGCCATGGCGATGCCGGTCGCCCTGCTCGCGTTGCCAGGATAGCCGCTAGGCAGGCAGCGGGGCGCCTGCAGCCAGCAGCAGCAGCAGGCTTGCTCTCAGCTTGATTTAGCAGCAGAACCGTTGCTCCAAAATTGCTGACATACTATGCAGCTGTGCAACGGATCTGTGTGACGGTGTTGCCCCAGATAACGTAAACCTGCCTGCTTTGCGTCCTGGGAGAAGTTGCAGCCCGCGTAGCTGGAGCAGGAGGCGGGCCTGTGGGTGCGGATGCCAGGCGCCGCCAAAGCTGTCAGACCACCACAGGTTGTCCGTCAGGAAGAGAGGTTGTTCCGAGTCGAAGCGGGCGGCCAGCCGCAGTGCGGCGTCCGCAAACAGCACTGCGGCAGTGCCGCAATATAAGTCTGCCAGCAGCAGCGCAATCCCTCCCTCCAAGTATGCTCAAAAAGCTGCTGCTGAGCAAAAAGACGACCGCGGAGCATCCCGCCAGCGCAGCTCCAGCAGCTCATCTTTCCCAGGCCTGAAACTAAGAGCAGGTAGAGGGCGGGCTCGCCTGTGTCATCGTCGCCATAAAATAGCCATTTGAAGCTGTCTCCGAGGGTGTTGTAGGCAATGAAGGGGGCCAGGGCCGCGCGGGCGTCGCCAGCATAGAAGGAGCGCAGCGGTTGCGAGTCCGGGTAGTGAGTCCACGTCTCCCCCGGGCCGGCCGGAGGATAGCGCTGCCTGCCGCCCTCCGTGTAGTTTGTGACCACCACGGTGCGCAAGCCCTGCATGGCCAGCAGGCCAGGCGCTGCTTTGATGTGCGGCAGGAAGGCCAGCTTAACAGAAGCCGCCCGTGTCAGCTCCAATCTCGCGCCGCTCTCCCTCCTTGTTGATATTTGCCAAGGCGACTGCCGCGGTTGTACCCGTACTGAGTAGCTTATAGGTGGCCAAAGTGCAGCTTGCTTCCTCCAACTCACGTTCAGAAGGGAGATGCTGCTGACAGCACTAGCTCCGACAAGCCATCCTCAAGAGAGCCAAGCAGAGCTCACCAGGCGGGCGCTGCGGCCGGCAAATAGCTGCCCCTCTGTCGCTTTGTGGGTCGGCAGGGTGACCACCAGGTCTTTCCTGGTCACTGGGAAGGGTCCTCTCCCAGCAGCTCCATTGCTGCTTGCAGCTGCGGCCTTCCAGATGGCCGCCTGCGGTTCCAGCTGCGCCCTGCCTCCTGCAGCTCACGACCAACGGCAGTGGTTATCAAGCGTGCGGCAGCAGCTGTGGAGAAAAGCTCGGGTAGAATAGAGAGCTTACGCAGGGCTTCATTGGTAGCTGAGCTGAGGCTAGCAGCCTGCCGCCCATGGTGCCAGTGCCGGCTCAGCGCCGCCAGGCCCAGCAGGCAAAGGGCTGCGCTGCAGCAGCTCTGTAAGCACCTGGCAGCCGCCGCTGGAGAGTAGCTGCACTGAAGAGAAAAGTGGAGGACACACCTAGAGAGCTGTAGAGCACTTTGGCGTAGGTGCTGCGAGCAGCCCGCCACTTGACCGGCTGCCTGGCCGCCGGTCGCCAGGGCGGACCGCCTGACGCGCCCAGCATGCGTTTCTGCCCGCAGCCCGCTCGCGGACGCCCGCCGCAGCGCAACAACGCGGCGGCCGCGGCCCCTCTTCGCGACGCTTCTTTCTGGCTGGGCGGCGCTTCGCTTCACGCCTCGAGCTTCACAGCTCGATGAGATGGTACCGGACGAGTGAACGGCTCGGCACCAGCTCCGGACAGGCGATTTGTGGGTTGCGGGATGCGGGATGTCTCGCGCTCGGACACGGAACTTCCTTGTAATTGATTGGTGTCGAGATGCGAAGTAAGTGAGCAGAACTCAGCTACGGTGTGTAGTCACAGCCGCGCTGGTTAAGCACCGGCCGAAAGGGCGTTCGGGTGGCCAACGGTCGGCTGGCGGAGCGCCGAGGGCCCGGTCCGAGGAGCCTTCACGGCTGCTGTTGGCCGCAGAAAGACTTCAGCTAGCAGAGGCTGGAAAGTGGTTTGGAAGTCAAACTGCTTTGCGCTGAAGCAAACAGCCAGCCGCGCGGGGCGGGCGAGCGGCGGTCCGCCAGTGCGAGCCTTCAACAGGCCGAAGAGCCTTCACAGCCCGGCGTGGAGCGCGACGGCCTGCTTGCCCCGGCAGGTGCGTCCCTCGCGAGAGCCGACGCCGCGGCTGCTGAACTACTGCGCCCTGCCGCTCAAGCAGAGCGGCTACTATGCAGGGGCGGCCAAGCTGGGCAGATGGGGGCTGCGCGGCCGCCTGCTGGAAGGCTCCTGACGCTGTGCATCTTTTACAGCGCCGTCTTTCTGGCAGGCCTGGGTGCTGTCGCTCTCGTCAAAAGGGTGCGCTTCATTTCCTGCCTCAGCTGCCCTCCGCTTTGCCGCAGAAGGCGTAGCCGGACCGCCCCTCCCCATGAGTGAGGCACCATCACGTGCAGGGCACCGCTTTCTTGGAGGAACGCCACGGGCAGGCAACCGCCGGTGAGCCTCTCTTCCCTCGCAGCCGTGTTCAATGCTGCTGAATAGTGCTTCGCACTGCCGCTGCCTCCCCTCATGCAGTCCCTGCTGCACGCTGCTGTTGCAGGCACAACACAGGTGCTGGAGCGACAACGCCTGCTGGGAACAGGACCGGGAAAAAGGGTGGCGGCAGGGGCTGCCGGGCTCGGGCTGAGGCGGGAGGACCTCGTGGTGGCCATCCCGACCGACAAGGGGCACGAAGACTATGTGGCATTCAGCCGCGTCTGGCGCCAGGTGCGCTGCCTTTCTGCTCATCAGGCGCCGCGGAAGCCTCCTACAGCAGCCCGCCCTTCTCCTTTCTGTTTGTCTGAGAGGCAGCTGCACTCTGCCGTCCAAGGCAGCAAAACCTCATGCTGGCTGGCCAGGCAACCAGCTCATCCCCTGGCCTGCTGCCCCACTCAGGGCATCCGCACATACGTTGCGACCAATCACAGCCTGGAGCCGGCGGCTGCCCGGCAGCTGCTAGCGGAGCACAACGAGACATGGGCCTCCTATCCGGACGACCAGCCGCTGCACACGCTGGCGCTGAAGGGCGACTCACGCGCAGCCCTGGCGCCCTTCCTGGCATTCAGGCGCGCTGACCGCTACCTGACTGAGCGAATGCATTGCATGCTCAGCCGGTTCTCGTGTCAGGGACAGCGCGATGGATACAAGCGCTGCCTCCCTCAAGGGCAGCGGGGAGGAGCGAAGGGCAAGCTCGCGGCTTGCGCACTGGCCCGCGCTCAAGATTAGGATGTTGAAAAGGGATGCACGCCCTCCCTTGGGCAGCGCAGTGCGGCAGCGCCCGCAGCTCTGGCTGCAGAGGGCTCTCAGGGAGTCTCATCCATCCACGACTCCTTGCCAATCCACTTCCCGGGCGCAAGTAGCACTGAGCTTTTGCAACAGCCCAGATCCCTGTCTGCCACCTGCAGGGAGCTGGGCGACTCCTTCAAGTGGCTGCTGTACGGCGACGACGACACCTACTTCTTCACTGACGCGGTGTTGCAGACGGTCGCCGGCCTGGACGCGGACATGCCCTACTTTCTCACAGGTCACTGTTCTAGCCTGGCCCCCTGGTGTCTGCCAGCAGACGGAGCTGTTTTGAGAGTTGAAGGCCTTGCCATGAGTTGCTACAGGCCCTTGCAGCCACAAGCCCTCAGCGTGCCTTCAGGGCTGCTTGCCTGTCAGCTTTCTGCCTTGCCTCCCAGCTACGGCAAGCATGTTCATGTGTGTGCGGGCGCCAGCAACTTCGATCCAGTAACTTGCCGGCCCATGACAGAACTGTGGCTGTGCCTCACTTGCAAGCAAGAAGCAATATGATTCGCTGCCGCAGACCACCACTGGTGGACTGAGAAATGGACGGACGGCGACGGCGCCCCGCACGAGCACACGCAGCACCCGAGCCGGGCGGTGCCGCTGTGCGTGCCGTGCGGCTACGCCAAGAACGCGAGCGGCCTGCCGTTCCCGCCGCCCCGCGGCTGCCCCTGCACCCCGGTCGCGCTGTGCGACGCCGACACCAAGGGTGCGAGCCCACAGCCCCTCCTCTTGTTGATCAGAGGCTGGGAGGGCGCTGAGAGAGGGACCAGGCTGGCAGCGCAGCGCTCAAAGCTAGCGCCTCTCTGTGAAGCCCGGCGAGCGGCTGCCGGAAGTTGCTGCAGATTTGGGCGGCGCACAAGGAACCGCCTTGCATGCCACCCACTGTCTGCCAGGCACACAGCCAGAAAAGCCCTTGCACAGCCTCGCAGCTGCCAAGCTTTCCTCAATACAGCCCGGAGTGCTGCTGAGCGGCAGCGGGGGCTCTGCTGCCCCGCAGGCGTCTTCTTCCGGGGCCTGGGCGGCCAGTGCGGCATGCCGCGCGTGCCCATAAGGACGTACAGCATGCACGGCGGCGCGGGCGCGCTCATAAGCGTCGGCCTGCTGCGCGCAATCCCCTGGCAGCGCTTTGAGGACTGCGTGACCAGCACATATACTACCGGTGCGCGTTGTTGCTTGTCGGCCGCGCAGCCACCTGGCGATGCAAAGCAAGATGGTTCCTGTCACTTTGCATGGTGGGACCCGCGGGTGTGGAGGGAGGCTGCCCGCGAGTTGCCCTTGATCTGCTGTCTCACCCCGAACGGCCACAGCAGGGGAGCTCCCAGTTTGTCAGTGGGCAAAAGTCCAGGCTCCAGGCACGGACATGCTGCAGAGAAAACGACAGCCTACGTACCTTTTGTCGCTGGCCTGCAGGCGGAGACGCGCTGATCAGCATCTGCCTCTGGCAGTCCGGCTTCTACATGACCGCGCCAGACCCGCTGTGGCACCCGCAGGGCCTGTACATGTTTGATGTAGGAGAGGTGCCCTTCCCCCCCCACCCGTGCCTGCTTCTACCCCAACAGCACTCCGCCAGGCCGTTCCACTGACAGACAGAGAACATCGAGTTGCCTGCCTGTGCTCTGCGATCTAGCAGCGGTGCCTCTGCTCAGCTCCATCCTCTTGGTTCGCACAGCAGCTGCTGCTGACCTGGGCTGGCGGTGCCTGCACAGCTGGCCCAGGCGGACCACGAGCCTATCCAGGGCCGCGTGGCGCGCCTCATGGGCAACCTGCTGCAGGCGGCGGCCGGCAGCTGCGGTCAGGACCCCTGCAAGGCGCGCCGCCTGCCGCCCGAGCCGCCTGTAACCGCTGCCTGCTCCGGCAACAGGCCTCAACCAGGCAGAGCTGCCGTATCTCGAACGGCACCTCCCTCTTCCCTCCTCCCTTTCCTAAGGCTGCATGCCGACCATGCCATAGCCGCTGAATGCAGCTCAAGCTGTGCTGCCGCACCTGCAGCTGGAGCTGAGCGGCTTCCTGACGCTGCACATGCGCTCGCGCAAGTTTCCCTCCCGGGCGGCCCACGCGGAAGTCAGCCGCCTGCTGGCGGCGCTCGCAGACTTTGCCTACGGCCGCGCTGACAGCCTGGTGCCGGAGAGCAGCGCTGCCCCTGGCAAGGTGCGCTGCCTCTTCTGCACTGCAGAAGTCCTGCTGTAACTTCAGGGTTGGGTTGCCCTTGCAGCCGATAAGCAAGGGCCCTGCAGCTGGCCAGGCTGTCCTGTGGAAATGGCTCACGGCAGCAAGCGCCCTCTGAGTGGCTCCTGAGGCGCTTTTGTTGGATCCACGTCAGGCCGTTTTCATGGCTATGGCTGGCGCTCACTCCTTGCTCTGACTGCGCAGGTTAGCACCAGCAGGATTCTGGACGCGCAAGTGCTCACGGCGCTGGCGGCCTTCAGGCAGCAGCGCCTGTGCCAGGTCGCCTGCCCTGCTCCCACACGCAAGTCTCATCCAGCTCTCGGCTGTGCAGTCTTGCTGACGCTGCTGACGCCGCTGACGGGATGCAGACTGGCGGCAGCGCAGCCGAGGGCAACTGCACAGAGGTCTGCTTCTGCTTACTCTCTCTAAGCAGATGCATTCCAGCGAGAGCTTGGCAACAATCTAGCCTGCGAGCAGCGCATCAGTGCTGACAGAGCTCCTGAGTGCAGCTGCAGGGTGTAGCCGCCAGGCCCGGCAGGAAGAGCCGTTTCCCGCCGCTGCAGCAGCAGGACACCAACGAAGCCGCCCGGGAGCTGGCAGCCGCCATTGTGAACGACGTGTTTGATCGCTTCCCATCGCCAACCGGCAGCTATGGCGACATCCCTGTGGGCAGGGAGTGATGAGGAGCTTTATGCGCACTGATTTATCTTAGGAGTAGGGGAGGGGGATAGGAGGAAGGCGAAGAAGCTGCGAGTTCCAATTGTACAAAATTCCAACCGCCCTTGGATGTATCCTGACTCTGCCACTCTGGTCCATGCTGATCGTGGCTGGCTAATTCGTTTTCCAAATGCTCAGAAACCGCAGTGCGGAACGATACCCCCCTTTTCCCTCCGTGTCCTCCGGACTGCTGCTTCTGTGTTATGCGGTGGCGGGGCTCTAAACAAGCACCAGCTTACACAGCAACCAGCAGCCTGCGCAGCAATCAGCATGCATGGTGCCTCGTAGGGCTGCAGGCTTGCTGGCACTGCAGGCCAGGTCACACAAAGCCGCCAGGGGGTGCTGCAACGTCGTTCCAGGGCGCAGCCAAAAAGCGTGCGCAGGGGTGTGCCTTGTGCCCGGCAGCAGAGACGGCACAGCAGACGGGAGAGCAAAGGCTGCTAACTCAGAGGAGCAGGAACATCTCATGGCTCAACTTAGTCCCGGTCCAGGCGGTGCGTCAGGTCGCGGTCGCGCTCGCCACGGCCTTCCTTACCCATCAGAGCCGGCGATCCGCGCCGCCGCCGCTTGGTGTTGGTGATGCAGTACGCAAAGTCCTCCTGCGGCGCAAGGAGGCAGGCGGTGGTTGGGACTCTCGTCTCAGTCTTGTGTGTGGACAAATAGGTCCCAGCAGGCTGTCTGCAGCTGAAGAAGTGAAGCGGGAGGGGCCTGGCAGTCTCGAAAAGCTCTGCGGCATTCGAGCACGCCCCGTCCCGGAGTCCCACAGCTGCCCGCTGCTGCGCCGCAAACCGCTCAAGACTGGCTAGCATCTGGTTCTTAAATCCACCAAGCGAGCCAGAGCGCGCCACAAATCGCCTGCGCGCCTGGGCATTGCGGAAGGGCGGGAGTTGCACCTCGATCTCGTGCGGCGCCAGGATGTACTGGAAGAACGGCCGCTTGTAGGCCATGCCGACCGGCGGCATGGCTGCCTATGTGTTGGCGCCGGCCTGTTGGCCCCGATCAGGCCCGCTCGTCTAGGCGGAATGCACTTGCCGGCTCGGTCGTTCGTGACTCACGCACGCAGCTGTTGATACTCTCGCAGCGGCTTGAACTTTCACAAATCTCTCTTACGGAGCGCGAGTCTGCACTCTGCACCGCGTCCTTTGCTGCGAGAGCAAGCTTGGGCCGACCAGCCTGCCATTCACCGGCTGAACAGCGCGACCCGACACAGCGGCACCGTCTTATCGCTTGCCGGGACTTGCACTCGAGCTCCTGAAGCTGCCGCGCTCATTGACAGCGGGACATCCGCGCGAATCATCACATCCGCATTCTGCCCAGCCGATTGCGCAGCGCTTGGGCCCGCTCGTTGGCATAAAAAAAGCGCCAACAATCCTAATTATTGCTCTGCCAGTGCTCGAGTCACGTCACCCGCGCCCCACACGCCGGAAGCGGTTGTGCCTGCTCTGCCCTGCCCAAAGGGGCGCCCCTGAGGCGGACAGCGCCGTGCTGGGCCCCCGGCCGCCGGCATGGGTGACGTCAAGGACATCCTGGGCGTGCCGCGCGCCGGCGGCGGCAAGGCGGAGGCCAAGAAGGAGAAGGAGCGGCCGGTGCGGCCGGCTGGCATGAGCCGGGAGGCGTTTGCGCTGCTGGACGGCTCGCACCCGCTGCCGCCCGGCCTGGCCGGCGACCTGCGCAAGAAGGGCGACCTGCAGGGCCTCAAGGAGAAGCGCAAGGGCAAGAGCAACGTGCGCTTTCCCGGCCCCCCTCCCACAGCCGTTCCTGCTGCCGTTCCCGGCACGACCTGACATTCTGAGAGCCTTCTTGCCAGCAAGGCTGCTCATGGGAGAGCACACCGACCACCAAGCGGCAACTCTGCCTGCTGATGCTTCCTCACGCCCCGCCGCCGCCCCGCGCAGGTCACCTGGCAGTGGCTGGAGTTTGACAACCAGGCGCGCAGCGACGGCCTGCGGCTGCGCCACTGGGCCAAGTGCCTGAAGGACGCGGCCGGGCGGGTGCGGCCGGCGCAGGCCGGCGACTACCGCTTTGCCAAGTACAACAAAAAGGCACGCCGCTCCGCTCTCCCCTGCCTTTGTTTCCGGCCCCCCCCCTGGGAATGCCCAGCACCCGCCAAGAGCAGTGTTAGCCTCCTTGTAGTACCTGCAGCCGCCCCATTGGCTCCTGGCTGCCCTTGAAACAGGGGGCCCCATTGGGGCTGCTCAAACGCCCCCATTCTCGCTCAAACCCTAATCCAAACCCTAACGTTTGCGCAGGTGATGGTGCACCGTTACAACGACGAGGAGTGGGAGGCCGTCATTGCGCGCGACCCGGACTGGTCCCGCGAGGAGACCGACCATCTGCTGGACATGTGCGAACGCTTCGACCTGCGCTTCCTGCCGATCGCTGACCGCTACCAGGCGCGCGCCTCTCCTTTCACTCAAAAATGGGTTTTCTTTCCCATTTAGATCATTTGCGGCATTAACGGCAGAAAGGGGGGTGTCTCTGAGCATTCGTTGTGTGTTTTGGCGCCTGGGCGCGCCAGCTATGGGGGTGGCTGCCCCCGCATGCCTGCTACACCACCACTCTCCGCCACGTGGCTGCTCCCGATGCGCGCAGCAGTGCACCTGCCTGAGCCGGCCGGCCTCTGGCTGCAAGCCTCACACCCAAGTCGTCAGACCGACTCTGATGATGTTCGCCTCCTCAGGGCAGCAAACTTTACCCTTGCCGCCATTCTGAGACTTTGAGCATCCGTGTCCTCCTCGGCACACACCCTCCTTCAGAAAAGAGAATTGAGAAAAGAGTCCTATCCTCTATGCCGCCGAGCGCCTCACACCACCCAACCCCCGCTGCAGTGGCCCGGCAAGGAGCGAAGCATCGAGGACCTGAAGGCGCGCTACTACAGCGTCGCGCGCCAGCTGATGGTCGCGCGCGAGGGCGGGCAGGAGGACATCGAGAACCACCTCATCGTCAAGGCGCCGTACGACGCCGCGCACGAAAAGTGGGCCGCCCCTCCTCGCTCCCGTTCCCCCTGAAACTCAATTGCAACCGCAGCGGCTGTCCTTCTCTGCAATCCAGTGCAACCAATCCAGGTGTGATTCAGTCAGGCGAGCGCAAGCTCCAGTGGACGGTTTCGGCGCCTGTCATTCCATGAGCCGACCAACAAATACCAGACGGCAGCTCTGCTTCTCATACTGCCCCTCTGGCAGAACCTGGCATGCATGGCCGCGCCAGGCTGCCGGCACCTTCTCCGCGATTCCTCGCCCCCAGGCACCGGCCTGCCTGCATGAGCCGAGCCGAGGCATGCAGCGCCAGCCGGCCACCAGGAGACCAAGCAGGCAGCGCTACAGGGGCCACTCTGAAAAGCTGGCGGCTGCTGCTGCTGAGCGCCCTGTCGCCTGTGCCCCGCAGGGAGCGCAAGCGCGCGCTGCTGCTCATGCTGCGGCGCACGCCCCAGCAGGAGGCGGAGGAGGACGCGCTGCTGGAGCAGGCCAAGGGGGTGGAGGCGGCGCGGCGGGCGGCCGAGGCGGCGCGGCGGGCGGCGGCGCCGCCTGCTGCCACGCCGCAGCAGGCTGGTGCGGCGGCACCCCCCCCCCCCCCCCC
>BHFV01000168.1:15825-36506 GCA_003568905.1 Trebouxiophyceae sp. KSI-1
CCCCCCCCCCCCCCCCCCTTATGCTTTTGAGATACAACTGCTGACTGGCCCTCTTCACGGAGCGGGCCATTGCCGGAGCTGCGCCTCGCCCGCTGCAGCCGGCTCCACTCTCTGTCTGCATGCCGACTTGGGTTCGGGGTGACTTTGACACGCGGGATGCTGACTCACCTCCATGCGGCCGGGAGCGCTCCTGGCCAGGGGCTCCCACCCGCCCCCCAACCCCCTGGCAGCCGCCCCGCGGACGTGCGCTCTGCGGGTTCAGCTCTGAAGTAAAGAGTAAGGGGCATGGCTCGGCAGGGCCTGCAGCAGACAGCCTGTCTGAGGTTCAGGATGGCACCAAGCCTGCGCCTTTCTGTCGCAGGCGGCGCGGGCGGCGCGGAGGCGCAGCTGCCGGTGTTCACCGACGCGGTGCCGCCCGGCACGCCGTCGCTGCTGGGCCCCGACCTGCGGCCGGCCAAGCGGCGGCCGGGCGTGTGCCTGCGGCGGGCGCACACGCGGGAGCAGGCCGAGGCGATGGTGGCCACCATCTCCGGCGGGCCCAGGCAAGGCACCGCCGAGTCGTCCCTTGATGTCCTTTGGTGTGGCTGTAATCTTCTGTTGGGTGGACGGAAGTGGTTCTGGTCGTTGTTCTTTCAAGGCCCCGTCGTCGTGGTTATGGCGCCTGCTCTGCAAGCGCTTGGGAGATTGTGGCGGAGTAGCGTGCTGTTGGGCGTGAACACCAAGAGCAAAACTCCCACCAGCAGAGTTGTGACGTCAGCAGCGTGGCAGCTGTTTCTGGGAGCCGAGCTGCCTGGCAGGCCGGCAGCCTCCCTGCGAGCCGTCTGCCACCCCGCCTGCCTGCCCTTTCTCCGGCGCCTTCACCACACCTCAGGCGGTCCGATGCGCAATCATGAATGCTGTTATCTCGCACGCGGCTGCAGGGCGGCCAAGCTGCTGGAGGGCATGCTGGCCGACTTGGGCGCCGCCGACCCGCCAAAGATCGGAACGCGATCCGTCTGTGGCACCTGGCTGGCGATGCGGGCCGAGGTGATCCAGCTGCTGGAGCTCAAGACGCGGCTGCTCAGCCGGCAGGGCGTCGGCACGCCGGCCTCCAGCGCCGACGGCCGCTCCAAGCGCGGCACCAAGACCAAGGCGCGCCGTAAAGGGGGTCCCTCTTGCTTGCCACTGGCTGAAGATGGCAGCCGTCGCTGTCTGGTACCTGCTAGCTTGGGGTGCGCCGAGGAAGGGGGCCTGCTGCTGCAAGACGCCGACACAGCCAAGCGGCACTCTTTGCCAGTGAGCTCAGAGGGAGCTGGTGGCGCTTGGAGGCTGAGCCGCATGACGCCGAACTGCTGCAGGCGAGCAAGTTTGAGGAGGATCCCGTGGAGATGCCGTCGAGCAAGCGGCCGCGGGTGGCTGCCAAGAAGTTTGACTGAGGCCCTGTTCGGTTGTAATGCTACTCTGTGTTTGATCTCTGCGAGCTGTAATGGGACTGGGACGGGGCAGTCAACTCCCCTCCTAATCACAACAGCCAGCTGCTGTGATTCGCAGATTTAATCGTGTCGTCAGTCGCGTCCGGAACTCAGCGCGTTGCCACGAAGTTGTCGACGACATGACGAAAGCCGTCCTAAAAAGACCGGAACTCGTGCGAGACTTTCGGCGTGCCACGCTTACATTGTCGAGTGCCTTTTGGACACCAGCCTGGGCGATCAGCCCTTTTTCACGTCGCGGCCCGCAAATACAGCCATATCCAGCAGACCGTCGATCTTACCGCTCGCCATTGAGCTTCTGCAACCTGCCCAGTGCCTCGACTTTGAAGCGACTCTCCATCCACATTACAAGATGCTCACAATGCGCCCTATTGTTCTGGGAAACCGCAGCGGTCTGATGGCCACGACCATCACCCAGTCTTCTAGTCAGCGTCGCGTGCTCATCGCGCGCGCGCAGGATGGCGAGAGCCGCGGCTCCGGCGCGCCGAAGAACGACTCGTACTCGGTGCGTGTTAGTTCTCGCAGGTCGTTGCTTGAGCAGAAGTGCTTGCTGATAATTCGAGCTTCTGATATGTACGGCACGTAGCTGCCCTGTCGCACTCGTCGCCGTCGCATCTTGCAAATATGCCGCATGCCGATCTTTCTTTTCACGTCCAGTTCGGTTGTTTCCGCGCACCCGCAGCAAAACTACCATCTGCTTGCACTTATATCTGCTTTAAGGAATCTAAGCTTCGGGCATTTCAGGAAAACCAAACCTCGTGCTTTTGCCGCAGAGGATCGAGGCGCCAGTCCGCCCGACGACCCCGGATGCCCCTCTGTACGGCGGCAAGCCGGTCCAGGAGCGCGACCATGGCCAAGGTACCTTCCAGGAGGAGCTGCGTGACAACACGCCCGAGTGGAAGCCGCCGGGCTCGGACATCAGCGCCGCCGACGCGTGGCGGTCCGCCGCTCACCTCCGGCTGCAATGCTGCGCTGCGCGTGTTCCTCCATCCGGTAGGGGCGGCTCTGAAAGGGTGGGCGGCTCCTGCAGATTCACGGGCGCCATCCCAGAGGTCGCAAACTGCAGGTGCGAAGCACCCCTCCCTCTTCCAAGACCCCCCCGCCGTTGCGCTCTTGCGTCTTCAGGCGTCCGACTCTTGGCCGGTCTTTCCACAGGCTGGCGATGCTGGGCGTGGTCGCCGCTCTGGTGGCGGAAGTGAAGACCGGCCTCAACGTGTTTGAGCAGTGGAATGCGGCAACGCTGCCCATCATCCTGACCTTCTTCGTCTGGACCCTGGCGACGGCGGTCCCCGTCTTCCGTGGGGTGCCTCGCCGCGGCAACGGCCCCTTCCAGCCGGGCCTGGAGCTCACCCTCGGCCGCATCGCCATGCTCGGCTTTGTCGGCATCATCGCCAGCAGCTTCTACAAGGGCTCGGCGCTGTGGTTCCTGTGAGCTAGCCGCCTATCTGCTGCAACATGTAGCTGCTGCTGGATGTTCTCTTCCAGCGGCTTTGTATGCTTACAAATTGTAAACAAATAGCGTAGCAGCACTCTGCTCGCCTGCCTTCTGGCCCTCGGTTGTGAGGTGGCGTTGTAGCATTCTTGCAATGAGGAGGCACAGCGATACTTGCTGTCAAATCCGCTGCCCTACAGCGGATTGCTTGTAATTTACCTACTCCTGATGTTGCCCAACCACCACAACATCCTCACTTTCTTCCACAAGCACGAGCTGCGGACACTACACGCATGAGCTACAGCGGGAAGCGTTCAGCCAGCTCAGCCGGGTCAGGCAGAGACCAGGGTTAGAATGTCGGACTCACATCAGCATCCTGCTGGAAGGACATCAGTGGGCAAGAGGCAACAGGAGGAGGAGAACCATCCCGTCAGGCAGAAGAGGTGCCCTGGTCGACGGGTACCTGCATCGATCTGCGAGCGGTAAAGAAGCAAGGCCGCTGCAGTGGCTCGCCAACACACCAGCAAGAGTGCACGTGCACTGCTGGTGCGTTCTGGAGTGCTTGCATCTGCTGCAAGTTGCGCTCGGACGGCGCGAGCAGCAGCAGCTCTCCGTGAGCCAAGCAAGGTTTCATCATGCTGTGACTTCCGGACCTTCCCACAGGCTACTGCTGCCACCAGCCATAGCTTTGGCAAGACTTCCGGCTCATCTGACAAGGAAAAAGGGAAGGACCGGCAAGCCCACCGGTGTGCGCCCACCTTGCTGAGGGTTCCGTCCTGCAAGAAAGCAAGTGTAAATCAGCTGAGGGCTCTGCATGATTTAACAGGGGCAGGGGGAGCAGGGGCAGGGGAGCCGGGGGAGGGGCCAACCACTGGAGCTGCCCTCCCTGCCAACCAAAATTGCAGATTTGGCCAAAGCAGCTAGCTGGATTCGCATTTGACAGTACACACTTCCAGCACAGGACCAGGGGGGTCCTGTCTCTGCTGCCGGAGCCTGATCGCGCCAGGGCCAATGGCAAGTGGCATCGATATTCAGATCCTGCTCATCAGGATCCTGCTTCGCGCCGTGCGCCGAGCTTCAGGCGCCTAGAAAGTACCGAAACAGAGTTGCGTGCCTCGCCGGCTTCTAGCGGAACTGAGTGCGTATCTCCCATGGCGCCAACCGCCATGGCCGGCCCTCGTGCGGCAGCGGACGACGGGTACGGCGCTGGTACAGCCGGCCTGGATGACGGCACACTATGGTGCGCCTTCTCGCATCGGTGCCCGGTCACTTCCAGCCATGCCCTCATTGCGCTGTGATGCAGACTGCCTCCAGGCAAAGCCTTGCCCGCTGCTTGCCTCAAGTCTTCTCACTGCTTCTCAGGCCTTGCAGACTTCGCGGAGCCGCTGCACGACTTTGCCTCGCGCTGCAAAGTGGGCGTGCAGGCGGCCGTGCGAGCGAGGAGCTGGGACTCCCGGGGCGTGCACGAGATGGGGGCCTACCTCAAGAGCCGCGTCGAGGCCAGCCCCGCACCTGTCAGCCTGCGGTGCCACTGCCGCCAGGCGCAGGGCGCTGAGCCTGAGCCGCCGCCGCACGACTGCAGGAGCTGACGCCCAAGCCGGAGCACCGCGCTGCCCGCGAGCAGGTGATCGCCCGCGTGGACGCCGTGGTGCGGGCGGGGCTGGGCCAGTTCACGGGGCTGCACGTGGCGCACTACGGCTCCTACACCAGCGGCCTCTTCACGCCCACCAGCGACCTCGACATCTCCATCGAGGGCGTCCTAGAGGCGCACCCCGACGAGCAGCGCAAGGGGTAGATCAAGGAGGCGCTGCTGCAGGTGAGCGGCTGGCGTTGAGTGGCTTCCCTGATTACGCCTCCGGCAGCGTCAGTCAGCAGCCGCCTCCACAGCGCCGCTGGGCATGGCAGCCGGCACCTCTGCCTCTTGGAGGCCTCCTGGTGAACGCCACAGACATGGCATCGCGCCAGCTGGGCCCACGTGCAGAGCCATCGCGGCCGCCTCCTGCCTCTTGTTGAGAGCCGCCCCATGCCCGTGGCCCAGTCCAGAGGCTGGCGGACGAGCGCCCGGCAGCAGCTGATCCTGGCCTGTCGTGGCGGTGCAGGAGCTATACTGGATGCTGAGCGGCGAGCAGACGATCTGCGACCCCGAGAGCGTCCAGCGCATCCCGTACGGCCGCGTGCATCTCGTGAAGTTTGTGGATGCAAGCACAGGTCCCCCCTCCCCCATTCCTCGCGCAGCGCGGGCGCGCATGCCTTCCAGGCTCAGCGGCGGCCTGCGCCGGTGGCTGCACCATCGAGAAGCGGGCAAAGTGGGGATTATCCTCCTCAAGGGGGTCCTTGGTCCGTGCTGAGCCGCACTTGGCTGCAATGAGCTGCAGACTTTGCAAGGGCCGCCGCCTGCCTAGCCCCGCTTCAGTCTCATGACGGAACGCTAGAGCACCCAAGTCACGTCACCCCGCAGGCATCCCCTGCGACACGGCCGTCGGCATGCGCGGCGCCCGCTTCAAGAGCACCGTGCTGCGCCACCTGGCCTCCATAGACAGCCGCTTCGCCGACCTGCTGCGACTGGTCAAGCTGTGGGCCAAGGCCCATAACCTCAATGACGCCCACAAGGGGAGCTTCAACACGTTCGCGCTCACGCTCATGGTGCGCCGCCGCAGCCGCCGCCTCCCTTTGCGGCCTTCCCTGTGTGCGTATGAGGGGAGCGACTCACAGCCCGTCCCCTCTGCAGAGAAGCTCGGTTTGCCGGTGCCTGCACAGCAAAGCCCCACATCACCTTCGAGAGCCCCAGTGTCAGGCTCAGCGGATGTGGCCCGCTACACTGGCGCTTCAGCGCCTCGCTTGGCATGTGCCGCCGCGCAGCTGGCATGAACTGCTCCTGCCAGTCAGCAGGCATCTCTGAGCGCTGCGCTGCCGGGCGTTCTGGTGCAGGTCGTGTTCCACCTTCAGACGCGGGATGTGCCGGTGCTGCCGCCCATATGCGAGCTGTTCGGCCTGCCGGCGGACGCGACCAGCCAGCGGCCGCTGCACGAGGGGCGCGAGGCGGACTTCAGCCTGCTGGCGGTGCGCCTCCTTTCCCCTTACTTCCCTTTGCTGCGTCTTTGCTCGGCACTGGCGGTGATCTCTGAAGGCACCGCGACGGTCAACTGCAAGGGCGTCGAGGCGCGCGCAGCCGCGTGGAAGCCCGCCAGAGGCAGGAACCGCGAGAGCGTGCTGCAGCTGCTGCACTCCTTTTTCGCGCTGTACAGCACCGCCATGGGCATCTGGCTGCCGACGCAGTCCAGCAGGTGCTGCCCGGGCCTGCGTCGTCAAGCTGCGTGCTTTGGTTCAACTGATCGCTGCGGCTTGGAGGGATCTCGAGCGTTGGCTTTGGTCGCAGGGCGGTGCGGTGCTGCACGTGGGCGGGCGAGTGGTTTCACCGGCCGTGGACGCGAAACTGCATCGTGCCGGTGGAGGACCCGTTGGACTGCACGGACAACTGCGCGCGCTCGGTCCTTTCGGAGGCCAAAGCGCACAGTGCCCGCAACTGCTTCGCCGCGGGACAGCTCGCGCTGGAGCGGCTGCAGCCCGGCGTCTCGCTCACGCACCTGCTTCCTGTGACTCACGCCCAGCAGCCCCGCGGCCGCGCCGCCGGCAGGCTGGAGGCCAACGTCAGGCCCAGCGGCCGCGGCTGCGACAGCAACGCCGCGAACAGCGCCACGAACGGCGGCAGCGAGTCGGGCAGCGGCTGCCGGCGGAAGGGGCGCAACCGCCGCCGCAAGAGTGCGCCCTGCCCAGCCCGGGCAGGGCGCTGCTACGCTGCTGCATCGATCGTCCGTGTTATTGAGAGTCTGGTGGTGCTGGCTTGCAGAGGCGAGCGAGGCGGAGCCGGCGGTTGCTTCGGCGGTGGCGGATCACCCGAGCGCAGCAGTCGCGCACGCTCACAGCAGCGAGCTCTCGAGCAGCAGCGAGCCCGCGCGCGCACAGAGCCGGAGCGCAGCAGTCGGGCACGCCTACAGCAGCGAGCCCTCGCGCCAGCCATCGCCGCGGCGCGCAGAGCCGCATGCGCCGCCGTCGCCGGCAGCGGCGGAGGAGGAGAGGGACCCGGTCGTGCCCATCCTCCTCACGCTCTTTGCCGCGGCGGCTGTGGCAGCCGTCGCAGCTCCCGCCTTCTGCGGCGCGCCTCGCCGTAGGAGGGATCCCTTGCAGTCGCTGGAGCGCTCACTTTTTCTCTTCAGCGTGCTCGGCTTGGCTGGCGTCGCCACCGCCCTCTACATGGGCTTGGGGCTGTGATTTTATGTGAGCTGGCCGCGTGTCTGCGGTCTGCATATCATGAGCAGCTGCGCTGCATGCAGCTGCGGGCTTCCCTTTTCAGTGTCTGAACAAAAAAGCCATTTCTGGAACACTCGACGAATACACGCCATTGGTTTCTTTCCTGTGTGAGCTCTGAGCTCGCCGATTCAACGAATGACGTTGACGAGCGGCCGCCTTCCAGGCAGCTTTGGGGTCCCCATCTGATTATGAATTACCAACCACCGATCTTGAACACAGACAAGCAGCCGCAACATTTCTTGAACCCCCGGGGAAAAGCTCTGGCAAAAGCACAGGTATTCTTGTTTCGAAACATAATTGAACGCACCATTAGGTCTTGCCAGTCTGCTCTCCACCTGAAAGCGGAGGATCTGCAAGCTCCCTGGCAGAGTTGTGTCCCACCTGAGCCCCGCTGCTGCCGCTGTAACTCGTGAATGCAGTGCGCCCTTGTCGCGCAGTTCGCACACTCGCCACCTACCGCGGCTGCTGGCACTTGCTTGTGTGTGCTGATCCTACTGCCTGCGTTGCTGGAAACGTCCCCTCCCCTTCCTATGAATTTTGCAGTAGCTGTAAGGCAGTGAGAGGCATGCCTGGTCATTGACTGACTGGTCTTCTGTCACGCTGCAGCCAGCTCAGTGGCATCAGCCTGCTAATGCCTGCAGAACATGTGTGCCAGGCTGCGACCTCACTGCAGCAGCGCGAGAGGAGAAGCAGGAAATCACGCTGCCAGCGCTTCACATTAGGCCACCAATATTGCGAGCTAGCAGCTGCCGGGCAGCCTGATCGCGCCAGTACCAGGCATCGACATTCGCATGGGCAGGATTTTGAGCCGTGCGCAGTGCCTCAGGCGCCTGAAAAGGACATTTCCAGCGCATTTCGCCTCTGTGCCCCCTCAGCCGAGGCTCCGGCGCAACTGAGCGCGGCCCAGGCCCACGCAATCCGCCATGGCCAGCCCTCACGCGGCCGCGGACGACGGGTTTGGCGCTGAGACCGCCGGCCTGGATGATGTGGGCCCGGCAGAAGTGGCTGCGGCTGCAGACGATGGTGCGCCTTCAGCACTTCGACACTCGATCACCTCCAGCCATGCGCAAGGGCCACAGTGCCACGGCAGTGCGTGCCTTTGATGGCGTGCTCAATCA
The DNA here is from genome assembly GCA_003568905.1 of Trebouxiophyceae sp. KSI-1. Taxonomy (NCBI): domain Eukaryota; kingdom Viridiplantae; phylum Chlorophyta; class Trebouxiophyceae; species Trebouxiophyceae sp. KSI-1. Next base: position 24,153 of record BHFV01000168.1, read on the forward strand.
TGGCGGCGTGTGCACCACCGCCCGCATGCGGACTGCCCCCAAGGCAGAGCCTTGTTTGCTTCTCCAGGCTCCAGGCTCCACTCTCCCCATGACCTCTCTACCTTGCCTGCAGACTTTGCGGAGCCGCTGGACGAGGAGGCAGAGGACGACTACGACCGCGGCGAGGCGGCGGCCGCGCTGCACGACTTTGCCGCGAACTGCAGGGCCGGCGTGCAGGCTGCCGCGCGCGCGAGAAGCTGGGACTCCTGGGCCGTGCACGAGATGGGGGCCTACCTGAAGAGCCGCATCGAGGCCAGCTCTCTGCGCCTGCCAGCCTGCAGTGCCACTGCCGCCAGGCACCGAGCGCTGAGCCGCCGCTGCCGCCGCACGACTGCAGGAGCTGACGCCCAAGCCGGAGCACCGCGCCGCCCGCGAGCAGGTGATCGCCCGCGTGGACGCGGTGGTGCGGGCGGGGCTGGGCCAGTTCACGGGGCTGCACGTGGCGCACTACGGCTCCTACACCAGCGGCCTCTTCACGCCCACCGGCGACCTCGACATCTCCATCGAGGGCGTCCTGGAGGCGCACCCCAACGAGCAGCGCAAGGGGTGCGGGCCTTCTTGCCTTGAGAGGCCACATCAGGATGGACACGAGGACACATTTGAGATCTGTAGGGCGGTGCAATGGCGAGGGCAGCCCACGGTGTGTGCAGGCCGACAAGCCAATTGGAGGCCTCCTCAGCTCCGGCTGAGCTGCACTCACTTGCATGCATTCCCAATCCTGAAAGCCACCGCTGTGCCGGCTGCAGGCTGGACCGTCTGGAGGGGCTGGAGGGGCTGAACGTGTGCGAGCTGGAAAAGGACGAAAAGGCGGCGCTGCTGCGGGTGAGCAACCCATCCCATGGGACGAACCTTTCGCAGGCCCCATGCTCGGCAGCGCCAGTCTGCAGCCTCCACAGGTAAGTGGCAGCAGGCCAGGAGCTGTAGCTTCTGCCACGGCGCCTTCCAAGCCCGGCTGCGGAGACGCGCAGCCTGCCGGCAGCCGAGTGCCCGTTGGCGAGCCTCTGAGCCTCTGAGCCCTGCCCGGCTGCGCGGCGCAGGCGGCCGGCCAGAAGCTGCGCGCCAAGCAGGCCGTCTCCGGCCGAGTCGAGTTCATCCTGCACGCCCGCGTGCCCATCATCAAATTCGTGGAGGCACGCACCGGTGCGCATGCCCTCCATCCAGCCTGGGAATGCAGGGGTGGGCTCTCCATGCTTTGCTGCTGTGGGCGCCAGGCAACACCTCTGGGTCTGGGAGAGGCGGGTAGCTCTGGGGCCTTGCGAGTGAGGGATTGAGGGTCCCTGCGGCCCCCGCCTCCTGCGCTCTGCAGCTGTTTGCAGCGGCTGGGCTCGAGCTGAGGCGGGGGTGTTGTCCCATTTGGGCTCATGATCACATGTCTGAGCTCACCAAATGTCAAGTAACAGGCATCCCCTGCGACATGGCGGTCGGCTCGGGCGGCGCCCGCTTCAAGAGCACCGTGCTGCGCCACCTGGCCTCCATCGACGGCCGCTTTGCCGACCTGCTGCGCCTGGTCAAGCTGTGGGCCAAGGCGTTCCACATGAACGACGCCAGCAACGGCACATTCAACACGTTCGCGCTCACGCTCATGGCGCGCCGCCGCCGCCTTGCTTTGCACTCTGATGCTGATGCGCCGCCCACAGCGCGGCATTCCAGCCTCTTGCTCGCTGCTTCTGTGCCGGGAGTTGTGAGCACTTGCTTGGGGCTGCAGCAGTGCTCTGCTGCAGCTCGCATGTCAGTCCTGCCTCACCTGCTGCATGCTCCCTGGCGAGCCTTTAATGGCAGCTGAAGGCGTCAGATGTGCCTGCCAGTCAGCGTGCATTTCTGAGCAATGCGGGCGTTCTGGGGCAGGTGGTGTTCCACCTGCAGACGCGGGATGTGCCGGTGCTGCCGCCCATCTGCGAGCTGTTTGGCCTGCCGCCGGACGCTACCAGCCAGCGGCCGCTGCACAAGGGGCGCGAGGCGGACCTGAGCCTGCTGGCGGTGCGCCTTTTGCACCCTCAGCTGCGCGACTGGGGCAGGAGCAGCAGCACCAGGCCCTGAAGCGACGACGGCCTGCAGGGCTCCGAGGCGCGTGCAGCCGCGTGGAAGCCCCCCAAAGACGGCAACCATGAGAGCGTGCTGCAGCTGCTGCACTCCTTCTTCGCGCTGTACAGCAACGCCATCGGCATCTGGACGCCCTCGCAGTCGATCAGGTGCTCCGTGTTTCTGCTGTACACCTTCTCCCCGAAGGAGGCAGCATAATTTAATCATCAAGTCGGCGGCGGCCCGCAGGGCGGTGCGGTGCTGCACGTGGGCGGGCGAGTGGTTTCACCGGCCGTGGACGCGGAATTACATAGTGCCGGTGGAGGACCCGTTCGACTGCACGGACAACTGCGCGCGCTCGATCTTTGCGGCGAACGTCGGCTACGTGCGCGACTGCTTCACCGCGGGGCAGCACGCGCTGGAGCGGCTGCAGCCCGGCGGCTCGATCGACGCGGCAATCGCCGGCCTGTTCGCGCAGCGCGAAGCGCCTCGCATCCGGCACCCGTTCGGCCCCCGCGGCCGCGCCGTCGGCTGGCGTGAAGCCGGCTGGGGGCGCAACGGCCGCGACGACGCCAGGAACGGCCGCGAGCCGGGCAACGGCCGCCGGGACAAGGGGCGGCAGCCCCCCGCCGGCGACCGCCGCCGCCAGGGTGCGTCCTGCCCAGCGTGGCGGATGGTCCGCTTCCGGCCCAAGCAGCTCTGACCGGGAGCCTGGTGCTCTTGTAGAGCCTAGCAAGGCGGAGCCCGCGGTCACCTCGCTGGCGGCCGACCTGGATGCGCTGGATGCGCGCCTGCTCGGCAGCAGCGAGCCCTCACGCCAGCCAGAGCCGCGGCACGCAGAGCCGCGTGCTCCGCCGCCCGGCGTCGGGCCACCGCCTCAGGCTGCAGGGCAACTGCCTGTGGGCGCGCCGCCCCCTCCAGGCTTTCCGATGGCACGCTACTTTTCCCATGCTGCGTCCCAGCCACCTTGCACGGCTTGGACTAGCTGCATCATGCCTTCGTGTTGCGCCTGCAGGGCGCTTTTCCTCCCATGGGGCTGCTCTCCGGCAGCAGAGGGCCGCAGCCGCCCGGCCTGCCGGGCAGCATGCCGCTGTGGGGCTTCCCAGGGCAGTTTGGCGGCCTCTCGGCCCCGCTGCTGCAGCCGCTGGCACACGCCGGCCAGGGCCACGGCAAGCCCCTCCTGCAAAAGTCCCGGCCCCTTCCATCAGTGCAGTTCTTACCTCAAAACCTGTCCGCTGGCGGCCTTGGATCCGTACTTCTGACCTCAGACGCAGGCTTGGTTGCTACATTTGCCGGCAAGCACGGCACCATGGCTGCTCGGCCTTCCCAATGCCTCCCGCCGTTCCTGACTGGCAGCCTGCGGATGCAGGGTTGCAGGGGCATCCCTGGGCCGGCCTGCCCGCCATGCTTCCGCCGGGGTTTTCGGCGGGCCTGCTGCCGGGCATGCCGCCGCCGCAGGGCTTCCCCGCAGGCCTGCAGCCGCCGCCCGGCTTCACTCCAGCCAGTCACGCGCCGCCCCCGCCGCCGCCACTGCAGCCAGCTGGGAGCCAGCAGGTGCCAGGCAGCCGGGAGCTCAGCGGCCAGCCGGAGGCGCCCCCCGGCTACACCGGCCGGGGTCCTGGTCAGGGCAGCGGGGCACCGGCGGCGCAGCGGCAGGGGCCGGAGCCTGTCAGCCCTGGCGGCTTCCAGCCTGGCCACCTGAACCAGCTGTTTGCCGACGCGGCGCAGCGGCACCAGCAGCAGCAGCGGCAGGGGGGCCAGCAGGTGCAGAAAGGCACGTCTCAGTGCCTCCCCGACTGCATGGCCTGGACTTGCGCTCGGCTGCGGCAGGAGCAGGCTGACGCGGCATCCAGTCACCGCCCTAGCGGCCTTCTCCACCGCGTGTCTCTGGTCTGCTTGCTTGCTGCCGCCACGTGCAGTTTTACGGGCAGCTGTGCCACGACGTCTGTGCTTTCCAGCTCGGTGACAGGCAGCATTTGACAGTGGCCTGCTGATGGCGAGACGCTACGCCTCTCGCAGGGGCAGCAGCCAGGCAGGTGGGAGCGGCCGGCGGCGGCGGCAGCGTGGCAGCAGCCGATGTGCCTCCGGGCTATGCGCCCCGAAGCCAGGCAGCTGCCAGGCAAGCGGAGCCGCAGGCGGGCGCGGCCAAGCAACAGCGGCGGCAGGTGCATGCCAAGCGGGCCGCGGTGCCGGCCGGCAGCCGCCCCATCTCATACGAAGCAGTCGACTGAGCAGCGCCTCGGCTGCTGCCGGCCCGGAGCCCCGCTTTGCTCCTGCTTGCGCGGCTGCTGCGCGCAAACGATCCCCTAGCCTTCTTTCGCTTTCTTTTGTCTGACACGCTTGCTCGCGGCTGTTTTCTCCCGCTTCTGTGCTTTGTGCCGTCCTGCTGTGACATGGCGTGCCCAGCACGGGCCACTGAAAAGCCAGCGGCAGAGGTGCACGCGCGGCTGGGGGGCTGGAAAGGCTTGGGGCATGCCGGCGCAGCTCTCACCCCGCGGTCAAGCAAGCATTGATACACAGGAGTACAGAACAGAGTGGGGAGTGCCGCAGCTGAAGCACACACGAGACTCGAGCGGCCAGACAGCAGTCCGAACGGAGCAAACAACAGTCCGTCTGTCATTGCTGCGCATGCCGCGAATGCAAGGCCTCAAGGGGACAGCCTTTCCGGGACTGTCACAGAGCACATTCAAAGCAGCCGTCATTGCAGCTTCTGCTCTTGACGAGACGGCAAACTGGAGTCGGCTGCGGGGCAGAGTCAGAGTTCGTCCCGGGCTGGCGCGCCGCGCGGCACAGGGATGGGCCCATAAGGGAACTTGCGGGCCAGGTAGCCGGCGTCCTGCTGCTCCAGGCCGGCGTAGATCGGCCCGAAGGGCGACATGCGCACCAGCCGGCCCTCCCCGGGCGTCACGTGCAGCCGCTCGCCGTCCCACACGAGCTTCCCGCGGCTGACAGTCGCCACCACCTGGGCACCGCCGGCCGGCCTCAAGACAGCCAGCATGAGCTGCTCGGCGCCTGCCCCTTGCTATGGGGACAAGGCAAGATGGAGAGTGGGAGAGAGGGGCAGGCCTGCTGCTCCATACAGGCATGACCTCCCGACAGCGCCCACTCGAGCACGACATTTTGCCTTCTGAAGTATGTCTGGGTGGTGGTCTCAGTGCACCCAGAAGTGCCGGGACATGCACCAAGCGTCTGTGCGCGGCCAGCAACACTCTGGCAACCGCAGCAGTCTGTTTGCAGGCGCCGCGCCGCAGCCACGTCCAGAGTCAACCCCAGCAAGGAGGCGGGTGCTCGCCTTGCCCCGCACGGAGCGGCCCTCGTAGATGTTCTGGTCGATGGCCGAGTGGTGGCTGGCGGCGCTTATCGTGTGCTGAACCGCCGGGTCGAGGACGATCACGTCAGCGTCGCTGCCGGCCGCGACCGCGCCCTTGCGGGGGTAAATGTTGAAGGCTTGGGCGGCCGCCGTGCTGGTCAGCCGCACAAAGTCCGGCGGCGTCAGCAGGCCTGCAGCGGAAGAAGCCCGCCTGATCAGTGCGCAGAGAGCCACGGCAGCTGCTCTCCTCAAAGCAGAGGCGCTGTGGCATTGGCAGCTGCTTGAAGAAGACGGCTGGGTTGTGCTGCTAGCCGGTGGCGACCAGTCAAGCAATCTGCAATCCACTCTGGTGCACGTTTTGCTGCTCAGAAGCGTCGTGTTTTCACGCGGCAGTGAGGTGCGTGTGGAGATTAGTCAGGAGTGGAGTTTGGGGGCGGCTCGCCAGAGTTGACGAGGACGTCCCACGAGACATGCATCCGCTCCTGTGAGCAGCCAGCCTCTCCTTTCAGAAGCGGGGTCACTGCTTCCAAACAGCAAGCTGCCCGGCCGCATTCGCAGGTCCCAGGAGGGCGAGGCGCTCCTACTGATCGAGCCTGGCAGCGCTGCCTCAGGCTGGCAGCGCTGCATCTGCATGCGCAGCAGGGAGCAGATGCCCGGCAGGCAGCTCACAACGGCAGGCAAGGCATGTGGGGGATTAGAGAAGGGACCTCGATGCCGTTCACTCCGTTGGGAATCCGCCTGAAGTCGCCGCGGCCGGCGGCCTTCTGGCTGGCGTTGAAGGGGCAGTGGTCGGTGCCGATCAACTGTGGCCCCGGCCGCAGGCTGGGGCTCAGACGCTGCCGAGCTCTGAAGCTGCTCTTATTTGAGTGAAAGATGAGTTTTGCCTCGCTGGTCGCATGTGAAACGTTTTTTCATATTGACAGCCTGAAACTGCGTCTCGAGGAAGCGACTGGGGCAAGGCGGAGTCAAGATTGCATTTTGCACTCTTTTGGCAGCGGGCACAAGCGCCGCGCCCAGCCCGGCAGACCTACAAGCATCGCCCCCCGGTCAGTGCCCCTGGCACGGGGCCCGGCAGCGGGCGCACCTGCAGGCCGCCGCCCGCCAGTGCCTGCCGCAGCTGCCGCTGGTGCTCGGCGTTCCGGATGGGCGGACTCATCACAAACTGCGCCGCTCTCTGCAGTCGCAGTACTGCAGCACCTCAGCAGCCGCCTGCTGAAGCGCTCATGCCCGATGGCAGCGCTCGATGCATGCAGGCGCGAATGCCACAAAGCTCTGGCGAGGTGAGCTTGGGAGGGGTGGTTTGCAGCTTGGAGGGGCGCATGCAACGCAAGCACCGCAGGCTGATGCTCATTCGTGCAGGTGGGTACTCCGCAAAGACATGCTGCCACTTCTGGACGCCTCCATGCATGCAGGAGACTCTGCTATGCAAGGCAAAGCGGCGCTGCCGCCCCTGGAAAGCCTCCATACTTGCAGGGGGCCGCTCTGCAAAGCACGCGGGCCGCCCCTGGCAAAAGACCTTTTTCTCAACACCCCCAAACAGGCTGGTGTCCGCTTCGCAAAGAGGAGCCGCCTCACCTGGAAGTCTGCGTCGAACACGGAGGCCTCATCGGCGGCAAATCCCGAGGCGATGGCCTCGCCCAGCACCCGCTGCCCGGCCGCGCGCGCCTCCCAGACGTGCCGCGCGGCAGTCGCGCTCATGACATGGACCACGTACAGCGGCGCGCCCGCCGCCTCGGCCAGCTTGATGGCGCGGTAAGTCGCCTCGTCCTGCGGCGGTCATCAGAGGGACATTTGTTGGCTGGAATTATACCACTGGCAACTGTCTTTGCAGTGTCAAAACCGTCAGCAAAAACATACAAAAATTAGAAGCATCAACAGTGGCGGCAGGCGGCGGGCTGCTGGACTGCGTGCGGTGCCTTCAGCATTGCGAGCGGCGCCGCATAAAGGGGCGCTTTCCGCCACAGCAGGCTGCACTGTCACCGACAGCAGAAGGGAGGTGGAACTCTTCGCTTTGAAAATGAAGGCGGGGATCACACCAGGGATGCGTGGTGGGCCTGTCAAAACTGTGAGGTTTTTTACCAAAGAGGAAACGCGGCCGATCCCCCAAAACTGCTGGAGAAACGAGCCCTGTTTACAGGTCCAGAAGTGCCCCGCTTGGAATCAGGTGCTGCTGAGGAGACGGTGCTGCTCGCCTCCAGAAAGTCCGGGCGGGAGATGTAGTGCCCCTCCGGCCCGGTGATGCCCGCATCGAAGGTCTGCTGCTGCAGCCGCGCGACGGCGTCCCCGTTCTCCGCGTGCACCTGCGTGAGTTACAGAGGAGTTACAGCATTAGTCACCGACTGCACCCCGATCCAGCGCAGCTTGCCAGTGCTTGCAAGTGGCTCCCTCGATGCAAGCAAGGCTCCAAGTTTGAAATTCAAATGGCCACATTTTCCCGCCGACCAGCCTTGCCCAGTAGGAGCAAGGCTTCCTCCTTCCCAGTTGGAGAGGCGGGCGCAGCTCACCATCGGCAGCGCGCCCAGCTGCTTGCAGCGCTCAAAGCCGCCCAGCAGCTCCTCGTCCGTCACCTGCAGCGCGCCCTTGTAGGCCATGAAGAATTTGAACGAGTTGACGCCCGACGCCACGACCGCCGCCATGTCCTTGGCCGCCTGCGGGATGCGAGAATTTTGAATTTGGGCCGTTTGAACTCCAATCTGAACCTTGCTTCGAGAAGCTTCTGAACCCGGTAGTGGGCGAGATGCCATGCGTGGCTCAGGAGAGCCACAGGGGAGGGGCTGGTGAGGCGGCAGTTCAGGCTTAATCGCGTCCCAATCAGCTGCTAATGGGGCAATCTGCAAGGGTGGGTGCTGATCGAGGGGTGCAGTGAATCAGAAGCGGCAGCTGCTCTCTGCGACAGAGCTCTGTGAGGCGCTTCAGTGCGGAGGCCTCGCCTGCTCATCAAAGCGTGTGACTGCCATGTGGAAGCCGTAGTCAGCTACCGCCTTCTTGGCCTTCTGCTGGTACGCCGCCAGCCCCCGTCGCATGTCGTGGTCCTCGGGGAGGGCAAAGTCGATGTGCATGGTCGTGCCGCCCGCCAGCGCCGCCGCCTGGCCGCTGCACCGTCGCCAGAGCACTCGGTCGGCCCGTGACGACCGTTCTGGCATGTATAGGGGCGTGTTGGTAGCAGGAGTGACCCCGCGCGCACCTGGTGAAGTCGTCCACTGACACGGTGCCGAACATGGGTGCCTCCAGGTGAGTGTGGGGGTCGATGCCGCCCGGCATGACGTACTTGCCGACTGCATCGATGACGTGCGCCCCCTTGGGCGCCTGCCATGCATACAACTAGTTCAGGGCCTGTAGCAGTACGATGCGCCTGACCTATCGCATTGCATGCGAGTTCGGCGAACCTTGAGAGCGGGGCCGACGGCGGTGATGAGGCCATCGCTGATCAGCACATCGGCCTTGAACTGTCGGTCTGCGTTGACAACCGTGCCGCCCTGCAAGGCGCGCATGCCGGTTCAGGCGAGGTCGACGCAGCGTGCCGGCAGGCTTCTGTTCGCGAATCATTTGACCATAGCATTCTCTTTAAAAGGTAGAGGCGATCATGTGCGATCAAGGCGCGACCTTGATTAGGAGGTCATGCGCAGCATCGCATTGCCATGCGCCTGCAAGCAACAGCACCGCCAGCAGTGGCTGCCAGCCGACTCGACAGGGTACGACATGCATTCCTCGCATCCTTTGCGCTGGCATTTCGCCGCGGGTCGCCCCACACGGCGCAAAGCGGAAGGGTCTTGCCAACGAGCATCGACAGCTGCGAACAGCCCAGACGCAAAATAACACGTTGCTCGGGCAGAATAAAAGCCGCAACGCCAGCTGTGTAGCAGCTGGGAAGGACTCGAACCCTTTGGCCACGCCGAATTCACGAGCCATCGGGCAGTGGGAAGCTAGGCAATTTGGCTGCCCGCTTTTGCGTCTGCCTACACAGAGCGAGCGGGTGGTCACCTGTGACATTGTTTGAGCGATCAGAAGCCGCTGCTGCTCACAGCCTAGGAGCTGAGCAGCCAAGGGCGGCGGGCGGGTCATGGGCAAGGCATCCAACCACCCCCAGCTGCCGCTGAGGGAGGCGGTCACCACGAGCTGGGCGTCCCGATACAGGTTTTCTCGTAGAACTCTGCTGGAACGTGCCAGGATCAAGCCAAGCGGCCACCCCTGAGCGCCCAGGCCACGATGCCGCAGGTTCTTCTGGCGAGGCTGCGAGTGGCAACCCTTCTTGCTCCCTGCAGTGGGCGGCTTTGCGGCCGCCCGCCTGGCTCCCGCCTGCCAGGCCAGCACCAGCGAGCTCATGGACCAGCCAGGTGTGCGACTGGCGCATGCCCTCACTCCTCCTGCGTGCCATCCCCTGGCTTCTGAGCCTGGCAGGTCCTGACCGGCAGGCGTCTACGAACTGGCGCTCGTGAAGGGTCGCGACCTCAAGCGGTGCTTCCCCGCCTCTCCCTGCCACACAGGCTCTGCAGAGACGTCAAGGGGGCCTGATCGCCTCTCTCCCAGTGCCTGCTTGTACCTGGAAAGGCCTCCCAGTAATGCACGCAGTTGCAGCGTAACAAGCAATCCTTCTCACCCCTTTCTTTCCGGCAGCAGGTGGAAGGTGTACGTGGGGCAGAGCTGCTGCCTGCGCCGCCGCTTCCACGCCGAGTACAGAGGCCCCAGAGGCTCCCACCTGCGCCCTTTTTTCGACGAGGCGCTGGCCAACGGCTGCCAGATCTGGCGGCGCTGCCGCTACACGGCAAGCCTCCCTGTCCCCACGATAAACTCAGCTGCAGGGTTCTTTGGATGGCTCAGGGCAGCTCTGCAGGGGCTCTCAGAACTGTCGTACGGCTCTTGCAGCAGCTGTGCCCTGGCCCCTGGCAGTTCTCATGCAAGCGGCAGGCAGCTGTGTTTCAGAGCCTGTGCTGGTGGCTGCAGGCGACGCCGGAGGAGGCGCGCAGGCAGGAGGCCCGCCTGCTGGGGCAGTGGGATTACGCCTGGAATGTGAGGCAGGCCGGCTGCCTCCCGCGGCACGTCAACATCGTGCTCCGACAGGCCTGCTGCAGCGTCAGCACCCACTTGGTGGCCAAGCCGCTGCCGGCGCAGGGGCCGCATGCGCTGCAGGCAGACGCCAGGGGGCTCTGACTCCGTGTTGGCTAGAGTGGTCCGCTGCAAACTTCTGACCACAGCGGCTGTGTGACGAGAGACCGCCCCCCTGGAACTGGAGCTTTACAACCTCCGACATACCACACCCGAGCCGCCCAGCGGCTGCAGCCACAGGTGGCCCTGAATCGCCTTCCAATGCTTAGCATGGGCAAGTCGACTGGGATCCACTGAACAGCAGCGCTGAGCTGCAGCACCCGGACTCCGGGCGGCCGTTAACCGCACGCCCGGCATTACCAAAGGCACCGCCAAAGGGCTACGCCCCTGCTGCGGTCCCCGGCGCGATGCGCTGGAACACGGCGTTGATGCGCTGCCAGCGCGCATAATCGTCCGGGTTGGCCGCCGCCAGCTCGCCCGCCGGGGGCTGCGCGGCCGCCACAGCCGTGCGTCGCGCGCCTGCAGCGCGTCCAGCCATCCCATCCGCTTCTGCCGGCGCTGCGCGTCGTCCCACGCGTCCAGCTCCTCCGGCGGCGGCTCCCGGTTGGGGGATTCGCGCCGGATCTCGAGCCAGGCGATGACGCGCTCCTCGGTTGCCAGCACGGCCGGGTGCGCCGCGCAGAGCTGCCGCTTGGCCAGCCTCTTGACCTGCACGTCCATCATACAGGTTTGCCGTCGGCGCCGAGTGTGGCAGTGTGGGATTGGCACCCTAAAAAGCAAGCAGAGCAGGGGCGCCGCGGTAGGAGAATGCACCTGGCCAAACGTGGGCAGCGAAGGCCCTTGCTTGAAGACCTCAGGCGGCGCCCCTGTGGACACCAGTGCCAGCCCGACCAGGCGGATGTTGGAGCCGGCGTTCTTGTCCCGGCCCACCCGAAGGACCCGGCGCAGGACTCGGTCAAGGCGATCGAGAGCCGCATGCCGCCCCTCCACACCGCTGACCCGGACCAGCCGTACAATCGCCTGGTGGCCTTCATGGCCACCATCAAGCGGCACGGCCGTTGCAGCGTGTCGAGCGCCGTATTCGCTCGCGGCCTGACGCACGCGTGCCGCAACCGCGGTGGAAATTGCGACCACCAGGCGATTGTACGGCTGGTCCGGGTCGGCGGTGTGGAGGGGCGGCATGCGGCTCTTGATCGCCTTGACCGAGTCCTGCGCCGGGTCCTTCGGGCGCTTCTGGCGCCGCTCCTCCCGGCGCTGCTTCCTGAATGACGGCGCGTGCTCGTCGCGCGCCGGCGCCTCGCGCCGCTGCAGCGATACATGCGGCATGTCACGACCCCGCGCAGCATGCGTCTGGAATGCGCCCCTTGCAGTCGTTCATGGAAAACCACATTCATCGTGCAGTTCAGCAGGTACGTGAATCAAAGAGTGCCGATTCTAACGCACCTGCTTCGAGCGTCCTCTTCCGAGCTGCCTCCTGCCGGCGCCGCTGCTTCCGCTTCGTCTTCTTCTTCTTGCCCTCGGTTGTTGCGGTGAAACGGCTTGGCAGCGCTTCCCGTTGTCATCACCGTGCAGATCGGCTGAGATGTTCGGGCTGCTCGCGACGCGTCCGGGGAGTGCCAGTAACCGCAACGGCAGTGGCGGAATGAGCGGCGCAACTCCCGGGACAACACGGGCAGTGGCGGGTACTGGCACTCCCTGTACGCGTCGCGAGCAGCCCGAGCATCTCAGCCGATCTGCACGGTAAGGACAAGCTGCGCTCGTCTCGCCGGAATTCCCATGGAAGGTCGGTGCAGAGCCCCGGGCTGGCAAGGCTCACCTGCCGGCGATGTTCGTCTTCATCTGACGCTGCCGTCAGGCGCGCCGGCTGCACCGCCTGCAGAGCGGGAGGTGTCGGCGCTCGTGGACGCCGTTCTCTGGCTGCAAACGCAGCGGGAGCGTGAGGC
>BHFV01000169.1:553-43336 GCA_003568905.1 Trebouxiophyceae sp. KSI-1
GGCCGAAACGCCAGGGCCAACAGCCGTCCGCCAAAATCACCTGCTCGCTTTTTTGTGCGAGCTGGGCGCGACAGGCTCTAATGAAACAGACACCCAGCATAGCTGCTGATGAACCCCCGCCCTGTAATCCACGGCAAGCCTCCTCCGCCGGCCTCGCCCCCCTGGCCGCGCGTCTTTCCAGCCCAACAGGCGGCTCGGCGCCCGGTACCGGAGGCACGTGAGACTTCCTTCTTTTCCGCTGCCCAGGGCCGTCGCTGTGCGTGCTAGCCCGGCACTGCCGCACGGGCCGTCCGTTACGCTGCCGCTTGGAGCCGAATCTGAACCTTGCAAGGCCTGGCTTTGCAGGAAAAAGGTATGCTGCGCAGAGGGGTTTGCTGAGGGGTCTGCTGCGCAGAGGAGGACAGAGGAGTACAGCGGAGCTCTAACCGCAACAGCCATGCTGCAGCGCCTGGGCAAGCTGCAGTGGTGGGCAGTGCCCGGCAGCGGCTGCGGTAAACTGCTGTGCAGGCCGGTCTGGCTCTGGCAGAGGTGGACGGGTGGCTCAACACGCGTCTGCTGGCCAATTTGCCGCCCTTCTGGCGGGTGCGGTCTCGCTGCACTCTCCCAGCAGCAGCACAGCTGCCTGGTCTCCTTCCCTCGAGCCTCACAGCCAGAGCAACGGATCTGCAGGCGGGGATGCAGCTGCCGCTGAGCTGGGCACCCACCAGCTGGCCCGAGCAGCTGCTGCTGTCCGCCACCGCCGCCGCCCTCTGAAGGGATGAGGAGGCGCCTGGCTACGGCCGAGCAGCTGATTGATTGACTGCAGGCAAGGCTGGTGCCAGAGAGGGAGAACGCCATCGCCATCCGACGCGGTGAGGCCCTCCTGGCCGCATCCTGGCGCAGATCTTGGTGAAACCAGTGCTGGCATGCCTCCCAAACCCGCCTAGATTTCCCCCTCTTAAGACGCTGATTCCGAAATACTTTTTCCCTGATCAGATCATTGTGTGCCGGTTGTGCAGCGGTCGGCTTGGCAGTGGCCAATTTCGCGGCCAGCCTGCACCGCCAGGCGGCTGCTGGAGCGGCGCAGCGCGCCCGCGCTGACCGCGAGGCCGCCGGCGTGCGGGCCGAGCTGCAGCAGCAGCGGCTGCAAACGCAGCATTAGCAGGCGTTGCTGCAGGAGCAGCTGGCGGCCGCAGCTGCGACCAGCGCTGCGCAGGCGGCGCAGGCGGAGGAAGGGGCAGCCGGGCAGGCAGCTGCAGAGGCGCAGCTGGGCGCCGCACAGCAGCATGCTGCCGAGCAGCAGACGCTGCGGGAGACCCTTGCCGCTGAGCTGGAGCGCGAGCGGGCCGCCAGCGCGGCAGTGGCGGACGAGCTGCGGCTTGCGCGGCAGCAGCTGGAGCAGGCCCGGGCGCAGCTCGCCGAGCAGGCGCAGCAGCTGGCAGCCGAGCAGGCGCAAAAGGCGGCGCTCGTCGAGCAGCTGGCAGCCAGCCAGGAGGCCAGCGGCAGCGCTGAGGCTGCTCTGCGGTGGGAGGCCGCCGCCAAGGAGGAGGCCGCCGGCCTCAAGGCGCAGCTCGCGGCCGAGCAGGGCTTCTGGGGCCTGCTGGCCGCCCCGACCGAAGCCGAGCAGGGCACGTTCCCGCCGGCACCCGCAGAGGGCAGCAGCGAGGCGGACGGCACCCCTGCGCTGGCGCAGCCCACCAGCAGCTTGACAAAGAGTTCCCTGAAGCTGAGGACCTATTTGCCTGATGCAGGCCGATTCGCTTTGCCGGGAGAGAAGCCACTGCGCCCGTCTGACCTTGTGTGTTTCCATTGTTGCCAGTATGCTGCGCAAGCTCCGCTCCACTACCTTGATGGTGCTGCAACAGCGTCAAACAAGTGAACCACAGCCGATGAGGTTCTGTTACCGGTGTGTTTCCAAGCTGTAAGCTGGGCAGTTTCCGATTTCTCGCTTGCTGACAGGCTCGTCACGTGGAAAAGGCAGTTGCGAGAAAGAAATCTCCACATGCGGTAATAATTGTGTCCAGCAGCTGCCAAGATCAATGGAGAGGCCAGGAAAGATTATGCGGCCAGTTGCAGTCTGATATAGCAGCATTCAGCGCGCAATTGTGCGCCGCTCATCGCTGATGATGCGCAACCTTTCCGATGCACCACATCTCTGGCTGCATTGCGGTCCGGTGAGAAGTCTTCCAGCTAGCTTCTGGATGAGCAGCAATGATAAAGGGAAGCGAATGGTTGGCTATAAGCGCAGCGGCATGCTGCCGGCGTGCTGGATGTGTGCTCTCATCGCCCATCTTGTCATATAGAGGGAGGCATAGGCAAAGCCAGAAACGTGTGGAGAGTCGCAACTCCGTACATTGACTCTATTGCCCCGTCTGAGGTAGGTGGAGGCGATCGAATGGCCGGACGGAGGCCCCAGCGCTGACGTGCAGGTTTGTTTGGACAGACCCGCGCGAGGGTCATTCGGCTGCAAAGCGGTTGCTGACAGACGGTCGTCACGCTTGTTGACACGCGTGTATACATCGCAGCCGCTACTGGTGCTCGTTTAGAGAGCATTTGCAAGGGAAGGTGCTACTCCGGTGGCGAGGATGTTCCGCGGGGAGGACCGCAGGAAGCTGGAGCAGGAGGAGCGGCGCCGCCCCGAGGCGGGGGGCGCCGGCAGCGAGGAGGCGAGGAGGGCGCGGCCCAGCGGGCGAGCCGCGGTCCGTAGCGCAGTGGCCATGCTGCTGACGCTCGCGGCCGTGCTCGGCACTGGCGCTGCCGTGGTGGGCCAGCAGAGCCGCGCGATCGCGGACGAACTGGTCTGCTGGTGCGCCTACAGATGTCCCAGTTCCCCTTGCCTCCCTGTGACCGCCGCTACCGACCCCGATTGCGTTCAAATCGTGACCGTTTCGGCCCCTCATCTTCACCGATTCCGTCTCCGTCACCCGCCAAGCCGCTCGCGCGTCATCCTGAAGGCGCCTATGAGGCTGCACTGACTGTATGCTGCCCGTATTCAGCCCTATGGCGCCCGTCCGCCACCTCCGCAAGCGCCTGCGCCAGGGTGCCGCGGCGGAGCGCCGGGCGGCGCGCCTGCAGCAGCAGCTGGCCGACGAGCAGGCCAGCGCCGTCATCGGCCGCCAGCGTGAGCCCTCACAGAAACTTGAACAGCTTAATGGGACGGGAGCACGACAACTCAAGTCCCTGATGTCTCTGCTGATGGACTGCCTTGCACCACACCAAGTCTCAAGCAGAGGTGTGTGTGCTGTTCCAACCCGGTCGTGTGCCCCACACAGGGGAGCAGGCGGAGCGTGCCGCCCTGGCAGAGCGCATCCAGCGCGCCGAGCAGGAGGCGGCCTCCCTGCGCCTGGAGCTCGGCGCCCAGCGGCAGCGCCTGGAGGCGCGGGCGACCCTGGCCGAGGCGGAGGCGGCCGGCCTGCGCAACGAGCTCGCCGCCGTCCGGCAGCAGCTCGCGGATGAAGAGGCTGGCTGGGGCTTCCTGGCAGAGCTGGCCGGGGAGCCGCTGCCGGGTTCGGAGGAGGGCAGCGAGCCGGCCGCCCACTCTGCCACCGAGGCGCCTGCTGAGGCCAGCGCGACGGGGCAGGGGCAGGCAAAGGGGCAGGTGCCGCAGGCCCCGCTGCAGGACGTGGGCGGCGCCAGCGGCGAGGCGAGCTCTCCTGCCCGCTGCATGAAGCTCAATGCAGGGCGCCAGTCAGCTGACTCAGGGCATGGCGGGGCTGTGGATGCAGGTGCCCTGGCCTGACTTTGGAGACCTGTCGCCGCTGCCCACTGCGCCGATGGCGCTCGCCACCGCCTCGCCGTCGCGCACGCCGGCGGGCGCCCCCAGCTGGATGCCGCCGCCCGAGACGCCGGCCGCAGCCGCAGCCTGGCTGGGCCTGCCCGACCTCGGCGAGCTGGAGCAGCAGCCGTGGGACGGCTACGGCGGCACGGCCCAGTGAGGCGGCTGCCGGCGGCTGCAGAGTGCCTGCCTTTTGTTGTTTTTAGCTGTGTTTTGTGTGTGGGGGACTTTGGGCTGGGAACGGCGCTGCGCTTGTGGGAGGACAGCGCTGCAACACGGGGCTGATGACTGGGGAGAGGCTGCAGGCGTCTGGGGGTGACGCGACATGGGGACCTGCGGCTGGCTGTGCCGCTTGGCGCTTTCAAGCGCTGTGAATGGTGGCTGGTGGGCTGTTTTGAAAAGGCCCAAATGTGCAAGTCTTGCTCTAGCCAGCTTGACCCACTTCAGGCTTCCGGTGCTGTGTGAATGCATGCTTCCTCGATGACTTACTTCATGCACACCGGCTGGGAAGCACGGGAATGCACTCTATCATGCATGCGGTGCGGGCAGCAGCGTAAACGCCAGGATGAAGTCCTGCCCGCCACTTCTTAGCGCACTCTTCAAAATGAGTCGAGTTGCTCGGTCACACCGGCCTACAGCACTGCCCTGCCATTTACAATCACGTGCGAGCCCGCTTCCCCCGGCCTGGCGCCCTGGGCAGGCCATGGCGCCCTGAGCCGCGCTTCTTCCCAGCCCAAGCCCGAGCGGCGGGCGGCTCGGCGTCCGGTGCAGAAGGCACGTGAGACCTACTCCTTTCCGCCGCGCCCGGCCGTCGCTGTGCCCGCTAGCTGCTCTGATCCGGCTGGCACTGCCACACGGGCCGTCCGTTACGCCGCCGCTTGGAGCAAAACCTTGCACGGCCTGGCTCTGCAGGAAAAAGTCTGCTGTGCAGAGGAGTACAGAGGAGCTCTCCTCCACAACACTAACGATGCGGCGCCAGCAGATTGCTGTCAAATCAGGCATCGCTGAAACCGTGCCCTTTGTGAGCCTCCTCCTCGTCACACGTTGAGCTCTTTGGTGGCTTCAACCTAGCGTTGTAGAAAAGGGCGCAGCAAGGCACACATCCCTCGTGCAGCTGCTCTGCAGCCTGGAACGTTTGCTTGCTTTCCCTGGCTGCCAGCATCGCGCGGGATCTGCTTCTTAAGCTTATAATTGGTCACATCATGTGCTGATCTTCCGAAGGCGG
Organism: Trebouxiophyceae sp. KSI-1; assembly: GCA_003568905.1. Taxonomy (NCBI): domain Eukaryota; kingdom Viridiplantae; phylum Chlorophyta; class Trebouxiophyceae; species Trebouxiophyceae sp. KSI-1. The sequence continues at coordinate 5,533 of BHFV01000169.1, forward strand.
ACCTGCTGCAGGGCTGCTCGCGGAGCGGGCAACATGCCACTTGCTCTGCTCGCGGCAGCAACTAGAACCGTGGCCTCGGCGGCCATCATGGTCCCAGATTCCCTGTTTCAGCGGGTGCCACAGGAGGTGCTTCCCATTGGGACCCAGCAAAAGCCTTCCCAAAACTGCCACCGCTGCCCGGCTGAACTTCCAAGCGCCGTCCGCCGCGCAGGTTTCCAATGCATTCATGCTGGTCACACGCAGCCCGCTGGTGCCGGTGCGCCAGCTGCGCAAGCGCCTGTGCCAGGGTGCCGTGGCGGAGCGCCGGGCGGCGCGCCTGCAGCAGCAGCTGGCCGACATGCAGGCCAACGCCGTCATCCGCCGCCAGCGTGAGCCCTCACAGAAACTCTAACAGTTTGAACTGACGGGAGCACGACAACTCCAGTCCCTGATGTCTCTGCTGCTGGCTGATGTTTGTGTTGGACTGCCTTGCATAACACCAAGTCTCAAGCTCTCAAGCAGAGGTGTGTGTGCGGTTCCAATCCGGTCGTGTGCACCACACAGGGGAGCAGGCGGAGCGCGCCGCCCTGGTGGAGCGGCTGAAGCGCGCCGAGCAGGAGGCAGCCGCGCTGCGCCAGGAGCTCGGCGCCCAGCGGCAGCGCCTGGAGACGCGGGCGACCGCCGCAGAGGCGGAGGCGGCCGGCCTCCGCAACAAGCTGGCCGCCGTCCGGCTGAAGCTGGCGGATGAGGAGGCCGGCTGGGGCTTCCTGGCGGAGCTGGCCGTGGAGGAGGGGGGCACCGGGGCGGCTGTCAGGCCCCGAACGCCCGTGCAGGCGAGCTCGGTGGAGCAGTGGCGCGCCAATCGGCAGGCAGCTGCGCGGTCCCCGCTCCGGGACAAGGGCGGCGCCAGCGGCAAGGCAAGCAACTTCTCCTGCCTGCTGCATGTAACACTGCGTTGAATGCGACTGCCCGGCGACAGTCTGCTGAGACAGGGCATGTTGGGGCTGGAGGAGCAGGTGCCCTGGCCTGGCTTTGCAGTGGCCTTGTCTCTGCACAGCGCGCCGCTGGCTCTCGGCATCGGCTTGCCCTCGGGCACCGCGGCAGGCACCTCAAGCTGGCTGCCGCCGCTGGAGCCGGCGGCTGCAGCTGCAGCCTGGCTCAGCCTGCTTGTCGACGAGCTGTAGGAGCAGCCGTGAAGTGGCAAAGTGTCCGCTGCCTGCCTTATTCCATCATTACAGGAATTCGGGGCTTTCATTTGAACCTGGGGTTATTGAGGGACGAACCTGGCTCGCGGGGCTGTTTGCAACTTGAGCGGGGGAGTTGCGGCTGACTGCGCCGCTTGGCGCTGCGCGGCGCTGTAAACGGTGGCTGGGCTGCTCTGGAAGGCCAGACGCCATTGCAGCAAGCTTGATCCAGTCCAGGCTAGCATGACTGCCTGTTGGCACCATGCCTTTGCTGTCAGCGATGCGGCGCTGGCAAGCGAAGCGGCAGCATCTCTGCCGTTTCTGGTCGGTTGCAAGTGTTTGGAAGGCCAGGGATGGCATCCATGCTGGCAAGGAGGCGGTATGGCGGCGGGAGCGGCGGCGGAATCGCTACCCTAGGACAGCTGTGCTCCCTTGGCTTAATCCAAGGCAGAAACGCTGCTGATCCTCCCATACCCCGATCTTGGGCGAGGCTCCTGTACTGGTAGGTACGTCACCAGGAGCCCTGAGTGGCGCTCTTGCCGCCCTGACTCTCGAAAGTGAAGCGGGAAGCGGCGCATGGGCGCACATTGCCCTCCCTTCAGCTCGAACCCGTTGCTGCGAGCCCTTCTGGCTCCCGGGATTGCCCGGCCGGCGCTGCCGGGAGGGGCGTCCAATACGCCGCCATCAAGTCAGCCGGGCCGAGCCTAGCTTCGCCTCGCCTGCAGGAATGGCTGCGGCTCGCAGTGGTGCTCATCCAGAAGTCCAATTATTGCGGGAGGGCTGCTGCAGCAGCGCATTGCGACCAAAGCAGGCATCGCCAAGCTCATGCGCCAAGGTTCGCATGGCATGGCTTTGCCATGTGTTGCTGGCTGAAAAGCAGGTGGCATCGTCTTCATGACAATCAGGAGCTAACAAGACTCGTCTGCTGCACAGGATCCGCCTGCCACCACGTCCTGCAGGCAGCCCTCTCTCGCGGGCTCCACAGCACCAGATCAAGACGGTAGGCCATGTGCCGGCCCCCACCACAGAAGTACATTATGGAGGAGCCAATGGCCGCCTGGCACATAGACTGCAAGCTCAGCTGCTGTCCCTGGCATGACTTTCTTCCGTCGCTGCATGCGCTCTCCTGCACATGATGCGAGCAAGGCATGCTACTGACCAGCGCTTTCTGTGGCCAATCAAATGAGCTGCACGCCGGCAGCCCTGGCTGCCATGGGCCGCGCGAATGGCTGGCAACCTCTCATTTCTTGGCATGTGGCCGCAGGGCAGCCGGCATCTTGCCCTACCGCCCGGCGAAGTCGACCTGATGCGGCAGGGGGGACGCCAGGCAGTTGCACCGTGCTGGAGATTGCAACCGCTAGGCTGGACGCTTGGGCTCTGGCAGGTAAACGGGAAGACATCACCTTCTGCGCACCCGGAGAGCAACCTCCTGCATGCAAACGAAGCTTGATCGGATTCACGGGTCCCTGGCGCAGGCGGCGTGCATTGAGCGCGCGCTTCAAAGATTCCACGGCGCCGGGCTCTCTAACTTGGTGTGCGCAGCGGCCTGCTGCCAGACGCGGCCAGGAGCGACAACGAGTGAGAGCACCGCCAGATGAAGCTGCTGCTAGGTCCCCCACCAGTCCCTGGAGAAGCCCTCTCGCAACATCCGGGATGACAGCGTGCATCCCCGCTCGGGCGGCTGAGCTTGCGGGGCCAGGTGCCACACGCGCACGCGCCTGGGCCGATGCTGCGGCTCTGAGCCCTCACCCGCTCCTGCAGGCGGCGCTGGGCTTCCTAGAGGAGCTGCAGCGCTGCCTGGCAGCCCTGGACGAGCCGGTCCTCGTCCCGTAGCAGGCGGTCGTGCAGCTGCTCGCCACCGCGGACAGCATTTGTCCAATCCAGCGCGGGGCTCAGGGGCAAGTCCACAGCACGGCGGGTGCTGGGCACCGCGGGGCGGCTGCGACGTCGCAGTCTGGACGCGAGCTGACTGGGCGGCGCTTATGCCTGGCGTTCGGAGAGGATGCGGCCAGGGTACTCGGCCGCAGCCTCACCGGTCTGTGGCCGCCCTGCTGGACACGAGGCTCAGCTCTCGTGGTGGCGCAGGCGTGCGGCTCTACGAAAAGTAGTGGCTGCGTCTGCGTGTCCTGTGAGCTGCTGGATGCGGCCGGGCTGCCGCTTGGAGGACGGCGCTGAGGCGCGTGCGCGCTGCGGAAACTGCGGGCACGCTTGGCGGCGGCCTGCTCTGCTTGGTGCGGAGCCGGCCTCCTCTCGGTGCAGCAGCTGGCCCCGGGCCGTGCATGGGCGCCGAGCGCGGGCGGGCGCGCTGCATGACCCAGGCCGGATGCTGCTGGGCTGCCTGGGGACTGGATCAGCTCATGGCAGGCGGTACCTGATAGGGTGTGGTGCAAACCTGTCACAGCCCAAGATGCCAATGACAGCCCTGCCAGCGCAGCATGTCTCCGCACATGTTGCCTGCCAGCCGCCGCCCGGCCGCCGCCCTGAGGCCCGTCCGCCGTGGCTGCTTGCAGGTCGGGGCCTGGGCCGCGCGGACCTCCTGACTGTAAAAGGGACACGCCAGAAACAACGCCGACGGTTTTTGATGGCGGATCCTGCTGACCTTCCAGCTGCGAGCCCATGTGCTTGGGTGAGCCTGCTGCCCTGTCCTACCTGGCCCGCGCGCTCGCTGGCAGCATCCTGCGCCCCCCGACGCTGCTGCGGTGCGTCCCTGACCGGCTGCTGGCATGTCGCCTCCTCACTACCCTCCAGGCACCTCGCCGAGGATCCGCTTTGCAACTCTGTCCGCAGCTAGGTGCCAACCTACCCTGGCTCACGCACAAGCCAACCCAGGCAGGGCTGGCTCCCTGCCGGCGGCGTGCGCCCCCTGCAAGCCCGGTCGCAAGACGCGCACCCCGCTCCCGCTCCTGTTGCCTGACAGCCTGGCTTTATTGCGCAGCTGGCGGTCATGGAGGTGGCCGAGCCACGCAGTGCATGTGGGGCTTGCGACCCGGGCCCTTGCTTTCCCGCAGCCCGCATTGGCGCTTTTCTGACCTCTGCTGCGGCTGCAGGGGGCTGCCACTATGCAAGGGGCCACATCTGATGCTTTGCTGATGGCCGCGCCGCAGCGCGGCGCTGAGGGGACCAGTCCAACGGGGCCTCAGCGGGGACGGCCTGTCCGATTTCATCGGTGCGGAATTGGAACCACTTGCTCAGCTCCTGCTCTGTGTTTTGCTGCTGGCCTGCCTGACACGGCGTCGACCGCAGGACTGCCCTCCAAATGGAAGAGCCTGGTTTGTGTGGAAGGCAGGCCTGTCTCACTGCACAGATTTTACGCTAAAGCACCCTGGCTTTGTAGCTGCTCCAGGCGCGGTGCCTCCCGCCTTTGCAGGAGCGCTTCCCGGCTGCTCCACCTAGCCGCCCTGCAGCGCCCTGCAGAGCCTGGCACTTGCTGTCAGCACAGCGGTGGTCCTGGAGGTGCGCCCTCTCCGCCAAGCTGCACAGGCCGGCGCTGTGGTGGTCCGTCGCCAGCGGCCCTGCCTCCTGCTGGTCTTACGTTTGCATTCCCCTCCTGCTTGCAGCTGCCTGGACAATCTTAAGGAGCTGCTCGACCCTCACATGGCCGGCCGCTGGGGTCCAGTGTCAGCAGGCGGACAGCTGGCCAAGCAGGCACAGCCACCGGCGGCAAGCGCTGCAAGTGCCCAGGCGCTGCCTACGCCAGCCGGCCCGCGTTCTTCTTTGTCCCAATCTCCATGGCCGTGAGGTCCCGTTGATCTCCTCCTGTGTGCTGCGCCCGCTCTGGCTGTCTGCGCAGCCCAAATTGCCTGCCTGCCGCTCTTGCAACGTGCTGATGTCTGCAGTGCTGCCGCTGCAGAAGACGCCAGAGGCACTATGGGACGAGCTAAAGACGGCACCGGACAACACATTGGTGGGCTTGCTGGATGAGCTCAAGGCGTTGTTTGGCAACCGTCGCCACCGGCTTGTCAAAGGTGTGTGTGTGCCTGGCACCACCCGTCAGCAATCCCACGCGTGCTGCCACGCCGCTGCAGCGTGTGACGCTACACTGCTGTGCTTGCAGAGCAATGACACGCGCAGCCGAGCCTTCCTGCCTTCCCTGCGGGATGGCGCCGTGGTCTGCAATGACACGCGGCCACGGGCGCCAGGAGACAGTGATTAAAGGCCTTCTCCTGTTAATCGCGGGATTCAAGCAGCCCGACTTTCTCAAAGAGATCTTCAACTTCCGTGCGGATCATCTCGCGCCTGAAAATCACTCTGCTGCCCGTCTGGCAGGTGCTGTACAGCAGCATCCTCCCCGAAACAGCACAGCTGCTTGGCTGCTCCTCAGTTTTCTGACGAGCGCGGTGCTGCAGGCGGTCATGCAGCTGCCGCTCAGCCAGGCCGCGGCCAGCTGGCCCACACAGCTGCTGCTGTCCGCCGCCGCTGCCATCGCCCTCGCATGCAGCCAGATATGGCAGGCCAGCGCCAGCCCGTAGCTTGGCAACGGCGCCCCCGGCCCCCGCAGTCGCCCGCTCCAGGACCTCCGAGGACCTGGAGCGGGACGCTCCCGTGGGAGGTCACCCCAGCGGCGAGGCATGGCGGGGTCTGGCAAGGGAAGCTAGTGCTGCTGTGCTGTCGTTGTGACCTCGTAGACAATGAGGAGGTGGTCTGGCTGCCCTTTGACGCTCCTGCTTGCCTGTAGTGTGCAACATACAAAATGCCTTATCCCCTTCCTGCACTGCCTGGCTGTGCTGGTGGCTTGGCAAGGCTCAAAGGCTGGTTGGAAGGACAACCTCACATGCACACTGGCTTGGAATCGGCATGATGATGGGAATGCGCTGCTCCTTCATGTAGGCGGGAAAGCGGCGGCTGAAACGCCAGGGCGGCAAGCGGCCCGCCAAATTCCTGAGCGCACATTTCTTCAGCGAGCTGAACAGCGCTGCCAAACGATACTCACCACCCGTATAGCGCTTTCTCCCGCCCTCCACGAGCGGCTTCCGCCGGCTTGGCGCCTCGGGCCGCGCTTCTTCCGAGCCCAAGTCCCGAGCTGCGGGCGGCGGCGCCGGGTACCGGAGTCATGTGAGCCCTCTTCTGTTGACGTGCTGCCAGCCCTTTCTTGGGCGGCTGGCACAACCCGCACATGCCGTCCGTTACACCGCCTACCGAAAGGATCCTGGTGGCTGAGTCTGGGTGCTTGGCGCTGCAGGGAACAACTGCTGCTGGTCTACCAGCCCAGCAGCAGCGCTGACGGCGCGGAGGCCTGCGCCTGGCGAGGGCAGTGCTGGTCGGCCTGGCCAGCCTCCTCGCGTGCATCCCCGGGCCGCTTGAGGAAGCCGCGGCGGTCCAGCTAGAGCTGGAAGAGACGCGCCAGAGGTGCGTGCTTTATTTGTTGAGGGCGCTTGGAACCGCAGCGACTGGATGTCCCGTTCGAATCGGCCAGGGCCATCCGCCCACCCAATCCGCTGAGCTTCCAGCCGTCCGCCCGCCAGGGCTGCGGGAAGCGGTTGGGTTGTGAGTTTGGAGCTCAATCAATGGCTGACGCCACAAAACGCGCGCACGCAGACCGCTGGCGGCCGCGTGGGCAGCGGTCGGGATGTGGAGGTGGCTGGCCGCATCCGAGCTGCGCGCCGGCCATCTGGAGGCGGAGCTGGAGGCTTCTCGGCAGGAAGAGGCCACAGCAAGACGCGGTCCGGTCCTTTTGGCCGTCCCGTGCAGCCGACATCCTGCTTGCATCCGTTGGATGTGCAACAGGATGTCTCTTTGATGAGCGCGCTTGCTTGGATAGCAAACATGGACTCAAGATAATTTGTGGTCGTGCAGCTTCTGGACTGGTGCTGGCGACCCTGGCGGAGGGCCTGCAGCGGCAGGACGCGGTTTGCCGGGCAACCGCTGCCAAGGCTGCCACCCTGAGGCTGGAGCTGCAGCAGCACCGCCGTTTTGCGGAGCAGCGGCAGGTACGGCTCCAAAACCAGCTGTATGCGGCTTCTGTCACCAGTGCTGAGCACGAGGCCTGCGCGGCAGCATCTGTTGCTGAAGCTCAGCTGGTCGTGGAGCAGGAGCAGACGGCGGCTCGGCTGGCCGCAGCAGACGCCGCCAGCGCGGCAGCGACAGGGCAGCTGCGCGACAGCCAGCAGCAGCTCGCGCTGGCGTAGCAGCAGCTGGCAGCTCTGGAGGTGCAGCTGGCCGCAAGCCGGGCCGGCGCCGCAGCACTCGCCGAGCGCCTGGCGGCCAGCGAGGAGGGCGCTGGCAGCACTGCTGCTGAGCTGCGCGCCCAGCGGCAGCAGCGGGTGGCGGCCGAGCAGGAGGCCAGCCGCCTGGCAGGCCAGCTGCAGGCGGAGCAGCTGCAGCACACGGCAGCGCTGGAGCGGGCGGCCGCTGCCGAGGCGCAGCTGGAGGCGCTGCGGGCCAGCCAGCTGGCCGCGGTGACGGAGTAGGCGGAGACGCAGGCGGGCTCGCTCATTCAACAGCAGGCGTACGCTGCAGCCCGCGCAATCGAGCAGCTGCGCGTCAGAGCGGCGCTGGGGAACGCCAGCAGCCTGGCCATCAAGCTGCAGCTGCAGCAGGCGACCGCTGCACTGCAGGCTCCAGCCGACGCCCTGCCGGACCGCCAGCCGGCCACGGCCGCGGTGAGCACACCCTGTCGTGGGACGCACTGACCGCTTCACGGTGAATTGCAGTGCTCTTGGCTGCACTGTGTCACAAACATTCCACGCATCCACACTTGCACCCAGATGAAAACGTGGATAATTCTTCAGCGCAAGGGCGCAGCTCCAATCTGGAAAGCCTTCTCACTGAACTTACACACCGTGCCGCTTGTGCAGTCGGCGGCAGCGCTGTGGCCGCTCCCCAGGCTGGCCTGCAGCCGGAGGCAGGCAAGGCCCAGCTGGCCACGGCGCAGCAGCATGCAGCCACGCAGCATCGTGTGGCAACAGCTGTGGTCGACGCCGCTGCGCTCGCCCAGCGGCTACGGGCCAGCGCCGAGATGGCCTGCAGCGCAGGGGGTGAGCTGCATGCCGAGCAGCAGCTGCATTGCCGACGGCGCAGGAGAAGGCGGACGCCCTGAGGCGCAGCTGCATGCCGAGCAGCAGCTGCGGGGGGCGGCGGTGGAGGAGGAGACGGGCCGCCTGGCCGGCCAGCTGCAGGCAGAGCAGCAGCAGCACAGCCTGCGCTCATTGGCGCAGGCTCAGGCTGCACAGCACGTGCTGCTTCAAAGCCAGAAGGCCCAGGTGAGGTGCGAGCAGTTCGCTTGTGCAAATACCTCTAGACACTTTGGGCAAGACTGTCACCTGGCTGGCTTGCTGGCAGGAGCTGAATGTACGCCATTGCTGTGACAGGGAGGGATGGAGTGGCACGCCACTCTCCCAGGCAACGATGCCTGTGTTGCAAGGTGAGGACTCCTGTTGCCCCTCACGTCGCACAGCTGAGCATGCTGCCGCTGCTGTTGTATGGACAGCCACTGCTGTGGTGTGCTTCCATCATCGCTGTTGCCAAAGCCGGGCGCTGAGCAGGGCCCGCCACGTTTCCTGTCTCAGATGGCTTGCGACTTGGGACATGCGTTGACAGGGCTGCGCTGCACTTGCAGCAGCTGAGCGCCTGCCTGTGCTGTGCAGAGCCCTGCGTGAAAGGAGCAGCCGGCGTGGAAAGGCTGCTCGAGCGCGAGGCTGCTGCTGTGGCATCAACCCGACTTGAGGCTTGGCAGCTGCCATGAAGTTGAGCTCCATCACCATGGTGAGCCCAACAAGATTTGAGCCCTACAAGCGGCTTGTGCTGTCGCAGCAGTGGCTTTCCGATGCAGGCGGCTGCACGTCATAGCCGCGCTCATTCGAAGGCAGCTGATGAAGCTGCTTCAGCCAGCCAGCAAGCAATAGCAGCCGGCACCCTCTGCTGTGAAGTCATTAGCTCTCAAAGGGTCTCCGCTGCAGGCGGCCTGCTGGCGGCTGCAAGCAGGGCCTTCATGCAGCCAACCAACTCTGTCCTCTTTGTGCTGCCTGAGAACGGTGCGGCCTCCCACGCGAGGCACCCACATGCTGCACCCAGCCACTCACCGACAGTGCCCAACCTGAATCTCACGCAATCCGCGCCGCATGCAGGGTTGCCTGGACGCCTGGAAGCCTGACAGGCAACGCCTTCTCGACTCTGCTGCGGCTGGGAGAAGAAGCGGATATGGAGCACGCTTGCCTCGCCAGCAGTGGGCCGGCAGGGCGCCTGCAGCGCCTCGCCTGGTGCTGGAGTGGCTGTGTCATGCTAAGTACACCCGTGCGCTGTGGCTGAGACTGGAGTAACAGCAGCCCAAGCGTGCGTGCTGGGGTTCCTAGTCAAGTCTGTTATCACCCAATCCCGGCGGCAATCCCTGTGGCGGCATGCCAGCTCACCTGGGAAAACTCTGTAAACACAACTAGGTGACCGCAGAAGCAGCAATTGACGGGCATCCTGAGAAGCCTGCTGCTGCTGCACATCTCTCTGAAGGAGACGCGGCCCAAAGAGAGCAAGCGGCCATAGGCCCTGCTAGGGCTGGTTCAAGCGCAAGCCGCAGCTCGGCGTCAGGCCCGGTATTCGCCTCGTGCGTCTTAGAGTGAGGGACTCCCGCGCTTGTTCTTCGCGGAGCTCTCGTCTGCCTACCGTCGTCGCTTGCTCCTTTGCGGAGGTGCGCCTTTTGCACCACCGCCCAGCCCCTTCGCTTCTCTGGTTTCGCGGCACAAGGGCCTCGCCGGACTTTTATTCTGCATCTATTCAACCACAAATACCTATCTGGCGCCATCGGAGCGTGTCGCTGGGTCCGATTGCTCGCGGGGTCGTTCGAATCACCGATGGCGCGATGTGCGCGCGAGCCCCGGACCCGTCTCTGCGCGCCAGTAATAGCTAGCTTATTGGCACTTGAGACTGATATGATAAGCAGCTGGTGCATCGCAGCTGCGAAGTCGCTCGCATCGGGGCTGATGTCGCAGCAGCACACATCTCCCACCCAACTGGTCCACGATCTGCACACGTTTGCCTGCTTTTTCTCGAAGCCAGCGTCGCAGCAGCTATTTCTCGGTATGTTCAACGATTGCAGCCTTTGATGATTCTCAGAAGCTGACCTCCCCTGCAGGACTTGGCGCGTAGCACAGGATGCCTTTCCTCCTGGTGCTTCTCGCAAGTGCGGCCACTGTGGCAACCTTTGTGCCGCGCGTCCTGGCTCGGCCGGTGCCGCAGGTGCGCCTTGTCCGAAACCTCCCACTCTACTTAGCCGTCCGGCTGGCTCTGAGATTCCCAGCGCCGTCCGCAACGCAGCCGGCCCACGCCGCCATCACCGCCATCGCCGCCCCTGCCAGGGCCGTGGCCACCCTGCAGCGCCTGGCCAAGCTGCAGCGGTGCGCCGCACCCGGCAGCGGGTGGCGCAGCCTGCTGCGAGGGGCGGCCGGCCTGGCACTGGCAGAGGTGGGCGGGTGGGTCAACACGCGCCTGCAGGTCACCCTGCCGGCCTTCTGGCGGGTGCGGTCTCGCGACACTCTCCCAGCAGCAGCTCAACCGCCCGATTTCCTTCCCTCGAGTCTCACAGCAAGCGCAATGGTGCTGCAGGCGGGCCTGCAGCTGCCGCTCAGCCAGGCCGCCGCCAGCTGGCCCAAGCAGCTGCTGCTGTCGGCCGCCTCCGCCGCCGCCTACAGCCTGATCCGGCGCTCCCGCGCGGGCAGGCCCCCGCGGCTGGGCGACCGCGCCTTCGATCCCCGCGCCCACCCGCTCGAGGACCTCGACGAGGACCTGGAGTGGGACGCTCCCGGCGGGGAGCCGGGAACGCCACCCCGCCGGTGAGCAGGGCCGGGGGCTGGAGGGGTAAGCGGCCTAGAGCTGCCTTGCCTGTTGCCTTGTTGGCCTTGCGGAGAATAAACAGAGCGGTGAATAAAGGTGTGCGGCAAATAAAGGGGGTGGTGGGCCCCAGCCTGGCCCTGCAACGGACCTGCTTGCCTGTAGTGCGTAACGATTGCCTTGCCCGCCGCCCTCCTGCCTGCAATGACTGCCTTGGCCGCCTTGATCTGTTGTGAAAGGTTTGGCAGACGACAGAGCAGCGAGAAGGTCAGCCTCTCATGGGCAGAAGAAGGTCAGTCTCTCAAGCAAAGCACTGTCATGACGGGCATGTGCCCCTCCTTGATGGAATGATGAATGGCGGCGGCCGAAGGCCGAAACGCCAGGGCCAACAGCTGCCCTCCGAAATTACCTGCTCAATTTTCCCTGCTGATCGAGCTGAGTGTTGCTCGAATGATGCACGCACGCATGGATGCTTACCTCCCGCCCTGCAATGAACGGCGAGCCTCCTCCGCTGGCCTCGCCCCCCTGGCCGCGCCTTTTCCCAGCCCAGGTCCCGAGCTGCAGGCGGCGTCGGGTACCGGAGGCACACGAGGCCCTCTTTCCGCTGCGCAGGGCAGTCGCTATGCCTGCTGGCCCTCTGTTCGGACCGGCGCGGCCATCCGTTACGCCGCCGCCCGGGAGCGAACCTGTCTTGGCCTGGCTCTGCAGGGAAGAAAGCTGCAGCGCAATCTCCATTGCAACAACAGCTCTGCGGCTCCAGCAGATTTCCCCCCGATCAGGCATGATGGGGGTGCTGCTCGTGCACCTGCTCCGTTGTCTGCAAACCTTCGTCTGCTTGCCCTGCCTGCCAACATCAAAGCATCTGCTCCTTGAGCTTAATGGATCGCATTCTGTGCTGATTATCAGAAGGTGGCCCCCCTGCAGCGCTGGTCGTGGAGCAGGACACAATGCCCTTGCCTTCCTCACGGTCATACTCGCCAGTGTGGCCACAGTGGCATCCTTTGAGCCACGCATCCTGGCTTGGCCGGTGCCGCAGGTGCGCCCAGTCCCAACCCTGCCGATCCTTCCCCGTACTCTACATGGCCGCATGGCTGACCCTTGGGTTCAAAGCTCCGCCTGCCACACATCTCTCGCGCAGCTGCTGCGAGGTCTGCGCTGATTGCCTGTCTCTTATCGTTGGTGGAGCTTCGGCAGCTCTTCTGTTGTTCGCACACCAAGTGTAGCCTGTGCTGACGCTGACGGTCAAGCTTTGCTCCTCCGTGCAGGACAGGAGCTGCTGGCTGTGGTGCTTGACACCATGCCCTTCCTGTTGGCCGTCCGCGCGCTCGGCATTGCCGCTTCGGTGGCCGCCATCGTGTCGCCGTTCCGGTCTCGGCCTATTGCGGTCGAGGTGCCTCCTGTCTGGATCCCGCCAAGGTGCTCTCACACTCCTTCCAATCTGGCCGAACTTCTGAGCGCCGTCCGCCGCGCAGCTGGCCACCGCCGCCTTTGCCGCCCTCGCCGCCCCTGCCAGGGCCGCGGCCACCCTGCAGCGCCTGGCCAAGCTGCAGCGGTGCGCTGCGCCCGGCAGCGGGTGGGGCAACCTGCTGCGCGGGGCGGTCAGCGTGGCGTCGGAAGCGGTGGGCGGGCAGGCCATCCAGCGCCCGCTGCGCATGCTGCCGCCCTTCTGGCGGGTGCGGTCTCGCGGCACTCTTCCAGGATCAGCTCGGCCGCCTGATATCCTTCTTTCTGTGAGCCTCACAGCAAGCACAATGGTGCTGTAGGCGGGCATGCAGCTGCCGCTCAGCCAGGCCGCCACCAGCTGGCCCAAGCAGCTGCTGCTGTCCACAGCAGCCGCCACAGCCCAAAAGCGAGCCTGGCTGAGTTTAGTTTGCCTTGCCGGATCAAGCTGCTGCAGCGCCGCACAGGTGCTCCAGCATCAACATCAACCCAACAGCGGCACTGCGGCGGCAGCACATTGCTATCAGAGCAGGCGTCGGCAAGCGCGTGCCCATGGTACGCCTGCTCTGCCTTGCAGCAGATCTTGTCCATCTTCGCGTTTGAGCAGACCCGCGCGGGGGTCCATCTTCGCTCCAAAGCGGTTGCTGGCAGAAGGTCATCAAGCTTTTGACACGTGCTTACATTGCAGCCATTGCTTTTGCTTGGCACGCAACAAAAGGTGCCAATTCGGATGGCAAAGATTTTCCGCGGCCAAGACTGCCTGAGGATGGAACAGGAGGGCGGCAGCCAGTGGCGCCTTTGCGCTGGTCCTGACGCTCACCGTCGTGCTGGGCACTGCAGGCAGGCAGCCGGCGTACTTTAGGGGAGCGGCTGGCGCGTGCTGAGGCTGGGCTGCCGCCCTGTGCGACGAGCTGAGCGTACAGCGACTACAGCTGGAGGCCAGGGCTGCGCGGCGCTGAGGCTGAGGCAGCAGCGCTGAGCAGCGAGCTGGCCGCTACCCGCGAGCCCGCAAGCCGCTGGCCGCGGAGGAGGCCGGCTGGAACCTCCTGGCCGAGCTGCTGGCAGGGGAGCCGCAGCCAGGTGCGAGCACACCTCAGCAGCCAGCAATGGCTCCTGCAGTTGGTGCTGAAGGCTAAGCCAGCCAGCGGGCAGGGGGCAGGCTTGGCTGAGCTGGCAGAGCTCCGCGTGTACAGCAAGCAAGCATGTGAGCTTGAACTTCCGCATGGCCAAGCTCTTGCGTCCAACGGATGTGCAGGCCAGACTGCCGCTGCAGCGGGCCAAACATCTGCGGTGGTGAGCCCTTGGAGACCGGCCTTGTGCAAATTCTGAAAGTTGTGCCCATTTTGCAGCGGCTGGTCTGGGCAGAGCGCCGGCGATGCGGCCAGAAGGCGGCGGATCAGGCTGGCGCCAGCGAGCTTGTCGACATCGGCATAGCTGCGGATGCTACAAAGCAGGCCAATGTACCGCGCGCAGGATCGCGACGGGCCTGCGGCTGGTGTGGACAGCGCTGGTCGGCCTGGCCTGCTTCCTGGCCGGCCCCTTTTGGGGGCAACGACGATGCGCGGCGAGCTGGAGAGCCTGTTAAGCTGGTGCCCGCTCGCTCTCCACAGAGGCGCAGCCCTGGATGTGGCTTTCAAACATCCGCCGGCTTGTCTTGCATCTGTTTTTGGGTGCCGAGCTGCCGCCTGCCATCGCTGCTAGGACCTGTGACTTGCAAGAGGGGGGAGCTGAATTCACTGCTGATGCCACCTGTGGGGCGCACGCAGGCGGCTAATGGCCGCACAGCACGCGGTGGAGCAGCGTCGGCGCCTGGTCGACGCCGAGCAGCGCGCCGTGCGCTTGGAGGCGGACCTGGCAGCCTCAAGGGCGCAAGCTGCCGCTACCGTCCTTGGTGCGTCGTTCTCGGCCGCGCTGTGTCACAACTTGTTTCCACGCATCCACACCAGGGTCAGGAGAAGTGTCTCATGTTTACTTTGCTCGAGTGCAGCAAGGCTCCCGTCTGGAATACCGTGGCACTGACCACAGGCCGTGCACCGCTTGTGCAGTCGCCAGCAGCGCGCTGGACACTGCCCAGGCTGCCCTCCAGCAGCTCGAGGCCACAGAGGCCCAGCTGGCCGCTGCGCGGCAGGAGGTAGCGGCGCAGCACGCGCAGATGGCGGCTCGGGCGGCCGCGACCGCCCCAGCGCTCGCCCAGCGGCTGCGGGCCAGCGCCGAGAGGGCTTACCACGCCCTGGGCGAGCTGCACGCCGAGCAGCAGCTGCGGGCAGCGGCGCGGTGGCAGGCGGCCGCCCTCCAGGCGCAGCTGCAGGCCGAGCAGCGGCTGCGGGCGGCGGCGGAGGAGGAGGCGAGCCGCCTGGCCGACCAGCTGCAGGCGGAGCGGCAGCAGCGCGCGGCCGCGCAGGAGCGGGCTGCCGCCGCCGAGGCGCAGCTGCACGCGCTGCGGGCCAGCCAGCCGGCCGCGGCCCCGGCGGAGGCGCAGGCGGGCTCGCTCGCGCAGCGGCAGGCGGACGCCGCGGCCCCCGCGGCAGAGGAGCTGGCGCTGGGGGCCACTGGCAGCATGGCCATCGAGGCGCACATTGCTGAGCAGCTGCAGCTGGAGGGCCCGGCCGACGCCCTCGAGGCCCCCGCCACCCTGCCGGCCACAGCGAGCGGGCAGCGCAGCCTGGCTTGGAGGAACGCGCCGACAGACGGCGAGGCCAGCTGCAACAGCGGCGCCGATGGCGGCAACGGCAAGGAGCGACGCGGTAAGAAGCGTGCGCCTCGCGCCCCCTCTCCCCCTTTCCTGGGCCTGCCTTACGAGGCTCAGAAAGAAGCCATTTCAGCCCGTGAGGGAGCCCTGAGCGGCGCTCGCCCGGCTGCCCTGCAGGCGCAGCAGAGCCGGTGGAGGAGCCGGCCAGCGCCAAGCGGTTGAAGACGGCTGGCGCCCCGGGTGCGTGCCTTCCCAATGCCGTCATCTGCCGCCAGCGTGAGCGCTCACAGAAGTTTGGATAGCGTAAAGTGTGATGGGAGCACAACACCTCAAACTCCTGATGTCTCTGCTGATGTTTGTGTTGGGCTGCCTTGCACCACTCTTGAGTCTCGAGCAGAGATGCGTGTGCTGTTCCAACCCGGTCGTGTGCCCCACACAGGGGAGCAGGCGGAGCGCGCCGCCCTGGTGGAGCGGCTGAAGCGCGCCGGGGAGGAGGCGGCCGCACTGCGCCTGGAGCTGGGAGCCCAGCAGCAGCGCCTGGAGGCACGGGCGACCGCCGCAGAGGCGGAGGCGGCCGGCCTGCGCAGTGAGCTGGCCGCCATCCGGCAGCAGCTGGCGGAGGAGGAGGCTGGCTGGGGCTTCCCGGCGGAGCTGGCCGGGGAGCCGGCTTGTCGAGTGCAGCGCAGTCGTGACCTTGCGGCTGGCGCTGTGCCCCCGTGCCAGATGAGGTGCCTCATCAAGATGGCAGTGACAGCAAGACTGTCGGCAAGTGCAAGCACTGCTCGAAATGACAGCTTCAGCCCTTTCCTGCCCAAGGAACAACCATAGCAGACTTGCATGGAGCACTGGGAACCGCAACCTTTCCCGCGCACATCTCTGGCCACCAATGTGCCTGGCGGTCTGAATAAGGACGAACTCAGACTGGTGCATCCGAAAACTATAAAAACCTCCAGTGGAGCTCTGAGCCGCTCCAGCTGTGTCGGCGAACGCTTCCGATGACCAGAATTTGGGACGCGATGCACATCTTGTCAAATTATGTGACAAGATGAGATCTTCGGCAACACCAGAAACATATTGGGATCATGGAACTGACTCAGTGGCGCCTCATTCCGTCTTTAACAGACGGTGCTTGCCAGCAGGAGGCCTCAGCGCTGGCGCGCGGGCGTCTTTGGGCAGACCCTCGCGAGGGTCAATTGGCTGCAAAGCAGTTGCTGACAGACGGTCGTCACGCTTGTTGACGGGCACATTGCATAGATCTGCTCGGGCTTCAGGTGAAAGCGTGAGTGAGGAGTCGCGCCGAGTCGCGCCAACGCGGCAGCAACATGTTCCGCGGCCAGGACCGCGAGAGGCTGGAGCAGGAGGAGCGGCGCCGCCCCGAGGCGGGGGGCGCGAACAACGAAGCAAGGAGGGTGCGGCCGGCCGGGCGAGCCGCGGCTCGTGGCTTTCTGGCCGCGCTGCTGACGCTGGCGGCCGTGCTCGGCACCGGCGCTGCCGTGGTCGGGCAGCAGGGCCGCGCCCTAGCGTGCGGGGTGGTCAGCCGGTGCGCTTTCAATGCCTTCTGATCCCTATGCCTCGCCGAAGGCCCCACGGGCGATCCCATTTGCTTTCAAATCGCGGCCGTTTCAGCCCCTCATCTGCACTGAATCCTCCTCCGTCGCCCGCTTTGCCGCTCGTGTTGGATCAGCCGGGCGCAAACTTGGCGGAACTGACCGCCTTCGTCCCGCATGCAGCCCACTGGCGCCTGCGCGCCACTTGCGCAAGCGTCTGCGCCTCGGCGCCGCGGCTGAGCGCCGCGCGGCCCGCCTCGAGCAGCAGCTGCTGGAGGCGAACACCAACGCCGCAATCGGCCAGCAGCGTAGGACCTCCCCCGAAGCTGAGCATTTGCCATCAGTCGCATAACAGGATGTTCAGTGCCAGTCAGCCCCAGAAGATCTTCTACTGTGGACTTGGGCGGCGGTGAAGTGCAGCTCACGTCGTGCTGATATGATTCTATGATTTGCACTTTGCAGGCCACCAGCAGATCGAGCAGCAGCAGCAGGCCGCGTACGTCGCCCTGGAGGAGCGGCTGGCGCGCGCCGAGGCGGAGGCGGACGGCCTGCGGCGGGAGCTCGGCGCCACCCAGGCTGAGACCGCCCGGCTGCGCAGCGAGCTCGCCGCCAGCCGCAACACAGCCTCCCAGCAGCTGGCCGCGCGTGAGGAGCAGCTTGCTGCCACCCAGCACCTGGCGGACCAGGCGGAGGCGCGTGCGAACAGCGAGCAGGCTGCATGCTCGGCTGCACTGGCAGCACTCCGGCAGAACGAGCTGGAGCTCGCGCTGGCCAAGCAGCAGCTCTCGGAGCGGGCGGAGCAGCAGGCCAGCCAGCAGCAGGCCGGCCAGCTGGCCAGCAGCCGCGCCCAGGACGAGCTGCGCATGACGCAGCAGCAGCTGGCCGCTGCACACGAGGAGCTGGCGCGCTTGGACACGAGCTCCCGGGCCCAGCAGACGGCGCTGCTGGAGCAGCTGCACAGCGAGCAGCAGCTGCGCACCGAGTCGGAGGCGGCGGCCGCGACGCTCAAGTAGCAGCTGGCGGCGGAGGTGGCTGCGGCCGCGTCGCTGGAGCAGCAGCTGCGCAGCGAGCAGCAGCTGCACGCCGAGGCGGAGGCGGCGGCCACGGCGCTCAAGGAGCAGCTGGCGGCAGAGGAGGCCGGCTGGGGCTTCCTCACCGGCCTGGTCGGGGACCCCATGCCGGGCACAGAGGAGGGCGGCGGGGCGGCTGCCGAGACGCCCAACAAGCTGGCCAGCCCCATGAGGGGGAGGACGGACCGGCCGCCGCTCCGCGACTTGGGGCCCAACAACAACGGCGAGGTAAGATCCCCTCAATGCACAGACCAGTTTGGCTGCAGCCACTTGGACGCACAGATGACAGCAGGCGGCCGCAGACGCAGGGCGTGGGGCCGGAGGCGCCCTTTGGCGACCCGTCCGCCACTGCTGCTTCGCCGCTGCTTTCTGACTGGCTGGGCTGCAGCGCTGATGAGGCAAGCTGCCCAGCTCGCTTAATCCCTGCAGCAAATTGACTGTATGATGGCCTTGATATCCATAGTGAGCGCTGTTGTGGTTGAGATTTGATTGCTGCTTGTGCGCAGCTGGAGGGGCAGCAGGCGCCCTGGGGCTTTGGGGCGGGGCTGCCTCTGCCCGACGTTCCGGCGGAGCTGCTGGACCTGGACACGCCCATGGCCATCATGGACGACTGCCCGCCAGCTGAGATGCCGGCCGCAGCCGTGGCATGGCTGGGCCTGCCGAAGCAGCCCGGCGAGGTCCAGGGGCAGCCGTGGGGGGGCTCTGGGGGCGGCATGGGGGAGTGAAGCAGCTGCGGGGACCCCCGCCGTTTTATGTGGATTTGGAGGTTTGTTTAGGAAGATGTGGGCTTGAAGGCGCTGCAGCGGCATGGGGGATGCTAACCTGAGCCCCGGCTGTGTGGATTGCTGGCTTTTGGGTGACTGCAGCAGGCTCATCTTGTGCCGCCTGGCGCTCTGAGCGCTGCGACCAATGGCTGAGCTGCTCTGGAAAACCCAGAGTGCAGCACTTCTGCCACATGATCCGCCTGCTGAGCAACTTGCCTGCGCTGCTGTGCGCAACTTGCCTTGCAGCGTTTGACTGCTCACCTTCTTGTTCTGCTTTGCTGTCTTGATAGCCTTGCCTGGGAGGCAGGCTGGCAGCAACTCTTCTGCCATTTCTGTGCTCTGAGAATAGCACGGCATCCATCCAGGAGCAAAACGGCGGCCATGCATGGTGCCCAAGAGGGAAAGGCGGGAAGGCAGCGGGAAGAAAACGCTCGATCGAGCGAAAGCTGCCCACTCATCGCGCTCGCAATTCTCTTGTTCATTTCACCACAGCTACCGCACAACACGGCTGAACGGCCGCTCTGCGGTCTCGGGCAAGGCTCCTCTGCCGCCCAGCGAGGCTGCCGCCCAGCGCCCTGTGTAGTACTTCCCCTTACCCTCGAATCAGAAGCGTGAAGCTTAGCATCGGCGCCTGGATGCCTCACACATCAATCCTGCGGCACGAGGAGCCTTCCTCTGCGCGCGCTGTGCATTGGCCGGCACAGCCGCACGGGCCGTCCGTTACGCCGCCGCCCGGGAGCGAGGCTGAGCCAGGCAAGGTCTGGCGCTGCAGGGAAGGGCTACAGCGCGCTCGCCGTCCACCAGCAGCCCAACAACAGCGCTGCTGCGGCAAGAGCGCCGCCGTGTGCGCAAAACAGAGCTCTTCCCCATGGTGTGCTTCCCTCTGCATGATGGTACAAGGCCGCTGGGTCCAAAAAGGTGGATAGGGAGGGCAGGCTGCCCTTGCCTGCCAGCCAAGATGCTGCTGCAAACAATGGCAGAGTGTTCAGAGGAAAAGCTTTGCAAGATGTGCAAGTGCAAGGACCGCAGCAGCCTCCTGGCACAAGCTGGTCCGAGTGGCCACCATCCACAGCTGCTGAAAGCATGCACTGCCCTGGGAAGTGCCGCTGAAAGGCTGCTGTGTGGGAGTGCGCATGACAAGGCTACAGGAAGGCGCTCAACAAGGCGCAGCACCAAGTGCCTGCCGGCGCTGCTGCCATCTCTTTGCTGCTGGAGTAGCTGCACTGTGGCCAGCAGGAGCCAGTCTGCGACGGCCGCACCCCTGGACGCGCACACACAAGGCGGTTGTTATCCAGCGAGGGGCTGATGGCTGCCAGCATGCTGCAGACGGGGCGACCTGCTGCAGCTCACCTGGAGAAGGTGCCTTCCTGCCTGCCCAAGTCCAATCACAGCTGCAGCACCTCTGCCGTTTGGGGCCGGATCGCGGATGGCTGGCAGGAGCTGACCCTATGCAGTGGCTGCGGCAGGGGGGAATGGAGTGGGACGCCACCCTCCCAGGCTGCAATGCCTCCCGCCGCAGGGTACCTTCCGTGCCGCTTCGAGAGGCCGGCTGAGCCACTGCCGACACAGCCGAGCATGCTCATGCTGTTGCCGCTTGCACTGCAATTGCTGTTGCATGTTCCCACTGCTGCCCCCAGAGCCAGATGCCATGTAGTGCCCACTGCCTTTCCGCCTCTCATCTCTTCCATTTCAGGACACATGCGGTCAAGCCTGGGCTTCTGTTGCATCTGCTGAGCGCTCGGTTGTGCTGCGCAGGGCTCCATACATAAGGCAGCTGGCATGCAAGAGAAGCTGGCGAACGCCTGAACCAGCGGCTTGGGACACACTTGCGGCTCGTCTGCTGCCGGTTGGGCTCCTGCGCCTGAAAAAGTCAGGCAAGATACGAGCAACAGAAGGGTGCCCATGGGCAGCCCTGCATGCAGCCTACGCTCCCTGCCTGCTGCCTTCTAGCAGGCAATGCTGTATGCACAGAAAGCTGAAGGGCTGCCCTCGATGCCGCAGGAGGCCTGCTAGCGCCGCCATACTGGCTGAAAGCAGCGACTGGGCAATGACGGCCCTATGGAGGGGCAAGGAGCAGTGGCAGCGGGTCTCCTGGACTAGTGCGGGAGCATCCTGCAGGCAAACTGCCTATTCTGCCTGCAGCACGGCCACAATAAGGAGCATGCTGCTTTGGTAATATGGTGTCTAAGGGGCTCTTGCTGATGCAGGTCACCAAGCAGCATGGGATTGGCTCCATAGGCGGTCGGGATGAGGCAGCGCCCTGGCCGAGGAAGAGCAGCTGGCAGGTCAGCTGCAGGCTGAGCTGGTGGCCGAAAGGGAGGCGGCCGTCGCTCTCAGGCGCGGTACGGACCCTCTGCCCGAATCTTGCCGCATGCATCGCTCACGTCTACGCTTGCATCCCGACAGACACACAGCCAGTTGTTTTGCCTCATGGCCACACACCTATAAAACTGATAGTTTCTGATCATATGGCCATGTGCCGACTGTGCAGCCGTCGGCGTGGCGGTGGCAACTTTCGCAGCCAGCCTGCACAACCAGGCAGCTGCTGGAGCGGCGCAGCGCGAGCGCGCTGACCGCGAGGCCGCCGGCCTGCGGGCCGAGCTGGAGCAGCAGCGGCAGCAGGCGCAGCAGCGCCTGGCGCTGCTGCAGGAGCAGCTGGCGGCCGCAGCTGCGACCAGCGCTGCGCAGGCGGCGCAGGCGGAGGCGGCGGCAGCCGGGCAGGCAGCTGCAGAGGCGCAGCTGGGCGCCGCACAGCAGCACGCTGCCGAGCAGCGAGCTCAGCTGCACACTCTGGCCGCACAGCTGGAGGGCGAGCGGGCCGCCAGCGCGGCGCTGGCAGAGCAGCTGCAGCTCGCGCAGCAGCAGCTCGAGCGCGCAGGGGCGCAGCTCGCTGCGCAGGCGGAGCAGCTGGCAGCCGAGCAGGCGCGCCAGGCGGCGCTCGCCGAGCAGCTGGCGGCCAGCCAGGAGGCCAGCGGCAGCGTGGAGCGCGCCCTGCGCCAGGAGCTGGTCGGCGCCAAGGAGGAGGCCGCCGCGCTCAAGCAGCAGCTCGCGGCGGAGCAGGGCTTCTGGGGCCTGTTGGCCGCCACGCCCGAGCCCGAGCAGGGCGACACGTTCGCGCCGGCGCCCGCGGCAGAAGAGGAGGCTGGCATCATCGCCCCGCCGCCCGCCAGCAGCCCGGCGAAGCCAGAGACGGCACAGGCGCCACGGCCGCCGCTCGCAGACATGGGCGGCGACAACCAGCAGGTGAGCTGTCTCTGCTTGCTGCGCGGTCTGAACAATCATTTCTTGGTATGCTTTCCTCTTGATCCCTCTTTGGAGCTGAGCAAAAACGCCGACACAGGCCGTGCCGCCGCCGGAGCTGGGGGCGCCATGGGCGGGCTCGGCGGGCGACTTCTGGCCGCCCCTGCCAGACGTGCCGCTGGAGCTGCTCGACACGGACACTCCCATGGAGGACGTGGACGAGTGGCTGCCGGTCGAGCCGGCGGAGGCGGCGGTCGCCTGGCTGGGCATGCCGCTGTCCCCGCGAGCGGCAGGGGAGCAGGGGCAGGACTGGGACATGGGCAGCTGAGCGGTTGTGCAGGGCGTTTGTGGTGGTGGTGTGATGGCGGGGGCTTTGGGACACGCGGCAGCCGCCAACCCGGACAAGCACTTGTGGCGGCTGTGGGGCTTGCTTTTCTGGGGGCAACTTTGGCGGGGCAACTCTCTGTGGGGGGCTTTGTGAGAACTGGGGAGAAGACCACCGGGACGAGCCTAATTTATTTTTGCTTGTGAGTGCTGGGCTGCCAAAGCAGCTGGCCTTGATGTGCTGGGTCCCGCTGCTGCTCCTTGTAATGGAGCCCTGCATGCCGCTGACCTCAGCGGTAGTGCTGGTCACGCCTCTGCAGCATGGAGCAGCCAAGCAATGCAAGCATGTGCTGGATCTGGCTGCTAAGCCGCGAAGATTGCACACTGCCACCCCTGCTGCCAGTTCTCACGTTGTCTGGTCCATCCAAGTTTATAGCTCTAGGGCGCACAGGCGCCACGCTCTTCTATGATTCCATTCAGCTACCGCTGCAGCACACTAGCACCACATTTCCCAAAACAGTTCCCAGTCCTACACGCGCAGCACGGCAGTTTTTTCTCAGGCAGATTGAGTTCACTAGGATGTGCCCACCGCGTCAGCAGCGCTCCTGGTTGTCTCAGCCGGAGGCGGCACAAGTGGTGGTGGCCTTGCCGCCGCAGACGATGGCGATGGCGCGGGACAGCGTGAGCAGGTCCTGTGGCGTTGCCTGGAAGGCGGCCTGTGACGCGCTCTGGACAGCCGGGTTGCAGCCACAGTAGGGGTTCTGCACAGGCATGCCACGCTCAGGAGATCAGGAGGCAACTGTAGCTGCGGCTGGCATGCCCGCTGCAGGGACACAGCGGAATTAGAGGATGGCAGGCGCTGGATGCCGGCGCAGGCCAGGGTGCATACCGTGTTAGTGAATGCTGTCCCTGCCGCGCAGCAGGGGCTGCCTGGCGCGGGCTTGTTGGGAAGCGTGCTGATGTACTGCTGCAGCTGCGCGTCCGAGGCGCCGCTCAGCTGGGCCCTGGCGCCGGTCACCGTCGCAATGAGGTCCTTGCAGGCGCCCGGCAGCGCAGCGCCCAGAGTGGGGCAGTCTGCGCGCGAGAAGCCGCGCGGTCAGCGGGGCTGCGTGCGCCGTTTGATGAGCGACGCCAGCTTCAAGGAGGTCCGGCGCGCCTTGGCTGGTCGCGACGGCCAGCAGTGCGAGGCCGGTGGCCGCGAGGAACAGCTCCTTGGTCGCCATGGTCGCGCGGCTGCACGAGAAGAGCAGGGGCGGCGCGGCTGAGCGACGGCCGTGCGGTGGGCCTGAAGCGGCGGCCAACAGACGGCTCGAGGATGCCGCTCGAAGAGCTTACCTTGCCTAGTTCACGACGGCTTCACGAGGGAGAGTCGGAGTCCTCGGCGGCACCACGACGTGAAAGTGTGCTGGCGACGCGCCGTCGGCCTGCTTTGGCTAGAAACCTCGGCGGCGGGCCCCGCCCATTGTTGGTGGGCCCACGGCTTCTCCCAACTCCTAAGCCCGTTCGGCCTCATGTGGCGCTAAAGATTACAAGCGGGATTGAGCCCAGCACAGGCCAGAGGTAGTTCTGCGGTCCTGTGCAGAAGAATCCAAGGAGCAAACGCAGCAAAAATGATAATGCACACAGAAGCGCTCAGCTGGCCGGCGCCTTGCGCTTGCGCGCCAGGAAGCGTTCCCGCGCGGCCGCAGCCTTGTCCTCTCGGCTGACCGCCGGCGGTGCCTCTGGCTTGGCCGCAGCCTCTGCCTTGGACGCCTCTGCAGCCGCCTCCTGCGGCTTCTCTTCCTGAGTGCGGCTGCTCGGCCCTGCACAGACAGCAGCCCGCCAGCTGTCAGCAGCGCAGCCAACCCAATGCCCCCAGGACCGCAATCTTCGAGGCTTGCAGCAAGGGTGTGGCCGTGCATGGCACCCAGCCGAGTCTAACACTCACCTCTCCCTGCCACAGGCGCAGGCGGCTCGCCTCCCTCTGGGGCCGTCCCCGCCCGCTCAGAGGCGGCAGCCTGCCCTGCCAGCTTCGCTTCGTACGCCTCCCTTGCCTTCCGCAGCTCCTCCCACTTGGCATCCGGCACATTGGCACCGCCGCTGGCGCCGCCGCCGCCGTCCTCGCGGCTCTGGGGGCCCGCAGCAGCAGCAGCAGCTGCTGGGGGAGCTGCCGAGGGCTGCCGGGCAGCCTTGGCCGTTCCGAAGGCCACATTGTTGGTCAGCAGGTTCCTGCAGGCAGCGTTGCGGCGGCGACAGTGAGGAGCAGTCCGGGGAGTGTCAGGGACGGCGCTGGCAGGCGTGCCGCAGCTCAATTACTGGGCATGTTGCAGATGAAACGGCTCGTTCTCCGATAGAAGACTGGCGGCGTTCCTCCCCAAGAATCAGGAGGGTGCTGGCGGCAACCCAGTCCCCTGGCTGAGCCCCTGCTTTCACACATTCCACCCCTGCATCAGCGTTTCACCGACGCATGGGTGCGGAGAGGGGAGGCGCGCCTGTAAAAGTCGCCCATGTGGCCGCGCTTGCGGACGTCCGCCGCGGCCTCCGCCTCCTCCTTCAGCCGCTCCTCCTCCAGCCACTTCTTGTCCTCCTCCAGCTTGCGTTTGTAGGCGGCCGTCACGAAGCGCTCCTTGTCGCCAAACAGGTGGTCCTCTGCCTGCCGCTCGTGCAGCAGCCTGCGGGCGGCACAGCCGGGCTGGGGCGGGGCTTGTTTTGATGGGCCAGGGGTGGCAGGCAACGGATGCCTGGTTGTGAAGTGGGGGGCACATGTGTTTGGAGAGAGGGCTGGCAGCACTGCTGCGCCGCTCCGGCTCGACTCACGCAAGAGCCAAGCCGGCATGGCGAAACAGCCTTGCACAGCAGCACGCAGGGCATTCTTGCCGCGCTGTTTGCATGGAGCAGAAAGCTGGCAAGGTAGTGCTGCTTGCTGGTGAGAAGCAGGGCGAGGCGCGTGCCTGCGCTCGTACACGATGTCCTGCTCCTTCTGCCGCTCCTTGGCCTTCTCCAGCAGGCCCTCGATGTAGCGCGACTTGCGCTCCTTGCGTTCGGCCGCCTTGGGCCCCTCGCGCGACTCCTGGATCGCGTCAAAGTGGGAGTCGTAGTCGAAGATGGAGGGGTCCTCCGCGAGTGCGGCTGCCTGCATCTGGGCGACCTGCACGCCAAGTGTGGCTCTCCATTTCGCACTGAATGAATGAGTGCAAGAGAAGCTTGCACCACGCGAGGGTTCTGCTCGCAGGTGGGCAAGCGACTGCTGAAGGGGACAGCATGCAGGTGCAAGAAGACGTGCCTTCTTGTCGGACTGTTTGCGCGCCGCCTGGCGCTCGATGTCCCGCGCGACCTTTTGGCCGTCGTCATCGCTGTCGTCGTCGCCAAAGACGGCCAGGCTCGGCTTCGGCAGCGCCTTGCCCTCCTTCTTTGGGACGGTCAGGCCATATTTCACTCCCTTGAAGCCGGTCAGCATCGTGCTCGGCTCTTTTCAAGTCCTCAGAAGCGATTTTCCGGTCCCTTCAGGGCCGCAGCCCCTCCCCTGCTGCGCACAGGCTGCAGATGCGGAAACCGGTCGGTCACCTACGGCTCGCAGCGTACTTCTTTCGGGCCAGGCAGGGAGCGCGGCTTCCTAGAAGCGAATTCGAGGTGCTAGATCTGCTGTGAGGAGCGTGTTCTCGGCGCATGATTGGGTCGCAAGTACCTCCTTGAACCCTCTCTTGCTTTGACAGCCCGTAGCTAGTAGCGCTGATACATTGAAAATCAGTACCAAGGACGTCCTCAGTAGCCACTGATAGGACACTGCTGGCCCAGCGGTGGAGACAGATCGCTCGATTCTTTACCGCATTCGCGGATTGAAACGCCCTGGGCCACAGGAGCGACCCGCTTGACCGTGATTCAACGCATGTGGCCTGCTTTCACCCGAGCAGCCTCCCCTGCGCGCGCCTGAAGGAGCGCAATGCGGGCGTCGCCGAGCACCCCATCGTCTCTTCGCTGCGCATTCCGCTCTCTCCCGCCCGCTCTCGCTGCCCCCGGCGTGCGCAGAAGCTCGTGCAGACCGAATATACCCGGCATCATCCGCGGGACCGGTCAACGGAACGGCACGGACCGGCTGCAGCAGGGCCACATGCCCGCGGCATCTGCGACAGGTGCGCATGCTGGCTCGCAACGCTTCGGCATTTCATGCTGGGCGGCCGGCACCCTGGATCGTATGTTGCATCGTTGAGCGTTGTTGCCCTGCTACGCTCGCAAAAACAGACAATTGCTGTGATGCTGCAGATGCAGGCGTGGCAGGCTCTGACTCGGTCAACCTGCTGGCGCCCGGCCGCAAGATCAGCGTCTACTACCTGCGGAGGGACGGCGAGTATGACGTGAGCGCCTTTTGCCGGCCGGCAACTGCAAACACTGCAAACCTCACTTCCAGGAGGGCTGAGCTGTGCGTCTGTCCCGCAGGGCTGGGGCCTGCACGTGTGGGGCGATGCCAAGGGGCACACGCAGTGGCAGGAGCCGCTGCAGCCGACCAAGTGCGCGCTCGCGGCCAGCCTGACTGCCGCGCGCGCCTCCGCATTCTAATGCGGCACCGAATGACATCTGGCTGCCGACTGCAGGGAGGACGGCAAGCTCAAGTGGGTGATTGAAACGCTGCCGCTGCAGGCAAATCTCAATCTGGTTCACTTTCCTTTGATTTAAGCGCATGAGAGCGGCTCCTGACAGGGTATCACATGTGTGCGCATGCAGGCCATCAACAACTTCAATCCATGGTGGGCGGCCCCCTCTTGCATCTGCCTGCCCTCTGGCGCTCTGGCCCCCAGCCTTAGCCGCGTTCAGTCCCCTGCGGCGCGCATCTGAACATCGCCTACAGCCGGGCACATCCCACCGAAAACAAGTTGCAAGTAAACCCGGGACCCAGCGCATCCCCTGTCCCTTTCTGACGCTAAGTGGCCACATGGGTGGCTGCTTCGCCAGGCCCCACAGCTGCTGCCGCTCCTCAGTCCCCCGCATGCCACATCACAACAGCACAGCCAGGCCCCTTTCCCTGTCCCTGCGTGGCGCCGAATGAAACCCTACCGGGGCCCTGCCAGGGTCGGCCTGCAGGTGCACCGCGGCGACGAGAAGGACGGCGGCGGCGGCGTGATCGAAGTGAGGCCCGAAGAGGACAGCCTGTACTTTCTGTCCGGCTCCATCGAAGTCTTCCGTGAGGAGCCCAAGCTGTCGGAGCTGCCGATCGGAAACCTGCTCAAGGCGGCGGCCCACTGGTTTAGAATCCCCATCCTCTTTGGTTCTCATGCCGGCCTGTCAGGCTCTCTGATTGTGGCCTCTTGCCATGGCGGCAGCGCGCATGCCAGTTTTTCCTGGAGGACACCTTATCTAATTAAGTTTAACTCAATTGAGTTCTACCATACATATTTGTCTTTGAAGGCCATTTTGGTTTCGATTGGTCCCCAGCGCTCTTTGGGAAATCCAGGCACACCCAGACGGCTGCTGCTTCCACCCGCCTGCAACCTGCCGGCGGCCGGCCCAAACCTGGCCCTCCCAAGTCAGGCAGGCATCCAGCGCAGGCGTCCCGTAGCTCATTCTCGAGAGAAAGATGCGAGCGCAGCGGCAGCGGCAAGAGACATGAGGCGCCCCGGCCTCCATGCAGGGTGGACGGCGACACGCTGGCATGGCGGGTGCCTGCCACCGGCGCCGGCGGCCGGCCGCGCAAGTTCCAGCTGGCTTGGAGCAAGGATGCCGCCCTGGAGCTGACAGGTCGCAGCCCACATCCCCTGCAGCCCGTGAGGAGCCGGGGGAGGGGCGGAGGCCCTTTGCGCGGCACGCAGAGAGCCTGCACTGCCCCCAGCCGCTGCCCAGCCCGCCAGCTGCCCGGCAGCAGTGGGTGAAAGCAGCACACGCTGTGATGCTGGCAGAAGAGGCTTTGGGCCGTGCAAGCAAGGAAGCCTTCTCTGGTGGTGTTTTTCAAGGCTCGGGCGAGCTGTTGGGAGCCTGCAGCGCAGGTTTCCTCTTTCCCTGGTCTTCGACCTCCAGCCAGCGCCCTTGCTGTCTCATCTGCCAGGGTGGCTGGCCGCAGGCGAGGGCCTGCAGGGCGCCGACAAGCTGCTGCCCCTGGAGCCGGTCGAAAGCGACATCTCCCCCGCCGTCCGCAAGCGCTTCCCCCACCTGAGCGGCTGCACCAGCTTGCGGCTGCCACCCGGCCTCGACATCGAGGCACGGCCCCCCTTCCCGACTTCACACTTTCAACGGTGTGCAGAACCAATAGCCTGCCTGCTGCCGCGCCGCCTGAATCCCCTCCGGGGGCCTGTGTATCATGCGGCTGCTGCTTGTGCATTCCGGCAGGAAGCTGCGGCTCTGGGCTCATGCTCCTGAATCACTTCCGCTGCCGCTGCCGCTTGCGTTCAGCAAGCCAGAAGGTAGTTTCCAGCGAGCGTCACTCTGGCAGGCGCCCCATTAGTCACGTGTGTGCCTGTAGGAGCTGGTGACTGGCCAACTGGCGGCGGCCGCCTTCGAGGCGGACGGCAGCCCTGTGGATGTCACAGGTGCCCCCCCCATTCCCCCTGCCACAAGCGTGATACCCCCAACGCTTCCTCCGCTTCTGAAGCCGGCAGCAGCACAGCCCATTGCATGCGTGAGCTAGCAGGCTCGGTGTGTGCTGCCCTGCTGCCCGGCACACACCCGTTCACTCGGCTGATCAAGCCCTTGCCTAAGAACAGAGCTTCAGGCTTCTGGCGGTGTGGCAGCTGCGTGCAGGCAGGTCGAGGTTGCTGAGCAGCCGTGGTGGTGTTTGGCCCCTGCAGGCGTGCAGCTGCAGGGCGTGCTGGACTCCGACTTCTATTACGACGGCCCGCTGGGGGCGGAGCTGGGCGAGGCGGACATCGCCATCCGGCTGTGGGCGCCGACAGCACACGAGGCGAGTGACCCCTTTCCCCCCACTCCATGCAGGACCCGCGTGGCTGCCTGGGTTGGGCCGTATCTCTGGGCGGCCCCAGAGTAAGGGGCCCGAGGCTTTGCCCCGCCCAGCGCCTGGGACTCCTGCAGATCTGCTGGTGCCTGACACCATAAAAAATCCGGGAAAATTGAACTCAATTTGAGCACTCCTGAATGCTGGGAACAAAACATGTTTGCGAGCAAGGCTGGTGGTCTTCTTTCATAGCGTGGCTTTGCAGTAGCGACCCCTGCAGCGGGCTGGCCAGGAGGGCTGTCGAGGCGCATCTTAACGCCAGCATGCGGCGCGGTCGCCTTGCAGGTGACGCTGCAGCTGTGGGAGGGGCCGCGCGGCGGCAGCCCGCAGGCGGTGCCGATGACTAAGCAGCGCGGTGTTTGGAGCGCTGAGGCAATTTCCACCTTCCTTTCTGCCACCAGGCACCAGCCCCCATGCTGCTTTCCTTTGCCAGCACCCGCATCTGCGCAGCATTGCCCTTTCCAGTCCTCCAAGCAGGCTTTGCGCGGCGCAACCAGGGCCCCTTGCACACCCTGTCTTGTGTCTTCAAGCATGCTCAGTTGCCGCAGCAAGTGCCATAACAGGCACCAGCGCTGCTATGCATCCACCTCATGCAGTTCGCAACAAGCAGAGGAGCATCAAGCTCGTTACCAGAGACTGATGTTTCTCCTGGCAAGGAGATTTTGAAGGCCCTGCGCGCACCCTCTGCAGGTGCCGCGCTCCTGGCTGTGGCGTTACTACACTTACAGCGTCCGAGTGAACGACGTGTGGCGGCAGCAGCTGCAGACCTTCGAGGTGACCGACCCGTATTCGCACAGCCTGGCGGCTGACGGCGCCCGCACCCAGGTCACCCCCCCCCCCCCCCCCGGGCGGCTGCTGCCTCAGCTGAGAGCACACAAGCATAAGGGCCCTTTCGCTCCAGCTGCCGCCCAGCTTCCTCGCCGCACCGTCGAGCGGCGCAGCCAGCCTGTCTATCCTCACTTTCGTGAGCATCCCTAGGGTCAAGCCTAGGGTTTCGACGCTCCCACCGTGCACACCCTAATAATCCCTGTTTTGAAGCACCCGCCCATGGGCCGCAGATCGTCGACCTGTCGGACGCCAGCCTGGCGCCGCCCGGCTGGGAGCGCGAGGCGCCGCCGCAAAACCCTAACTTTGCCCACCCTGCCGACATGAGCGTGTACGAGCTGCACATCCGCGACTTCAGCCGCTTTGACGAAGGCGTCCCGGCGGAGTTGAGGGGGAAGTACGGCGCGTTCGGCTCGGGCGGGCGCGGCGACGCGCACCTGCGGGAGCTGCAGGCGCGCACCCTCTCTAGGGTTTCAAACCCTATATAAACCTTGCGTAAACCCTCGTGTCCTTGTCGTCCGGCACCTCCTTTACTGTGGCAGGCCCGCGCACTGTGGCCTGCTCCTATTCCTTGGCAGGCGGGCTGTGGCAACTGGCTTTCTGCGGCAAGGAGGCATGCGGCGGCGCTGACTTGGCAGGCCCATGGCATGTGCGAGTGGCTGTTTGTTTGTCTTGTTGCGGCGCGGGAGGGTCTGCTGCCGCTGCTGGCTGCTCCGGCAGGCTGGGCGAAGCCAGGCCAGCAGCTCTTCGGCGACCGCATGCCGTTTCAAGCCGGCAAGAGCGAGAGCAAACAGCGCTGATGTCGTCATTTCATCAGCGCAGCTGGAAGCCGTGCATGGACAGGCCAGGATGGCAAGCTTGGGTTTGAGGCATCGCTGACCAGCCTTTCAACGCCACGCAGGCGGCGGGGCTGACGCACGTGCACCTGCTGCCGACATATGACTACGGATCGGTGCCGGAGCGACCGCAGAACCAGCTGGAGCCCGAGGCGCGCCTCCCCGGCCCGAGATTTTCGAAACGCCTCTGCTCGCTGACTAAAGCCCATTTCTGCACCAAGCTGTGCCACACCTGCAGCCCTATGGCTTTAGCACCAAACGAGGGGGATGCAGGTGCAGGTCCTGCGGCTTGCGCGCAGCACTTGCATCTGAAAGCAAGCTGCGCGCAGGCACCGCCTGTTGGCGCCTCCCGCCGCCCGCAGACCCCGCCCCATGAACCCAGCCGCTCAACCCAAATTGCAAAACTGGTTCAGGGGCCCTGGGGCTCAAATTCGAACCCAGACACTTGGAAAAGCCAAACACTTGGAAAACCCTATATCTGCCCAGCGCGCCAGCCTGGCGAGCGATAGCCGCCCTCTGCAGGGCGACCTGGCGTCCTTTCCGCCGGACGCTGAGGAGCAGCAGGCGGCGGTGCTGGCGGTGGCGGACCGCGACGCCTTCAACTGGGGCTACGATCCCGTCCACTACAGGCACAGCTCGGATCACCAGCCGCCGCTTTGATGAGCAAAGCCTTTGCTTGCCAAAAGTGGCCGGCCTCCCTAAAGGACAAACACCGCATGCCAATCCGACGCGTGGGATTTTGTCACAAAGCCCTCGACAACCGAAACACTCACACCACAAGTCTCTCAAATGCCAAAAAGCCAGGATTGGAGAATGGGAGATTATTGACGCCCCGCCCCCCCCCCCCCCCTGGGCGCCGGCGGCTTTTCTGGCTGCCCGTGAGGTGCAGCTGATGGGGCGCTGACTGTGCAGCGTGCCGGAGGGCAGCTACGCCAGCGAGCCGGACGGCGCCGCCCGCATACGCGAGTTCCGCGGCATGGTGGCCGCGCTGCACTCCATGGGCCTGCGGGTCGTGCTGGACGTGGTGTACAACCACACCTTCCACTCGGGCATGGACGGTGGGGCGCCCACACCCAAATTGCCAAAATCTGGGCTCTGAATCTTCCAATTTTTGCAGTTCGGCTTGGAGCCTGGATTCCCTTGTTTGCCAGGAGGGCGGGCCAGCCACGCGCAGGTACATTCCTGTCGGATTGGTGGGAGCGAGAGTGATTCAAGAGTGCCTGCCTGGTGAAGAAGAGGGGCGGAAGCATTGCCAGAGGCTTGTGCATAAGCGATGCCCGGAGCAAAGACGTCGCCTGCATGCCGCAGCCTGGGCAGCCTCCTCCTGCGAGAGAAGACTCTTGAACGCAGCCCCAGGCAGCTGCAAGGCAGCGGCAGGAGCTTTGGCTTCTTTGGAAAAAATGGCGGGAAAGTCAGTTCAAACTCTTCAACTGGCAACCTTGGCGGCTGTGCAGGCCCCAACAGCCGCTACGCGGTCTTTGACAAGATCGTGCCTGGCTACTACCACCGCCGCAGCGAGGCCGGAGACCTGTGCACGAGCGCCTGCTGCAACAACACCGCCCCCGAACACGCCATGTTTGCGCGCCTCATAACTGACGACATCGTGCACTGGGCGCGCACGTACAAGGTCCGGTTGTCCCCTCGTTTCCCGCCCTTTTCTCCGCGCCAGAATTCGGATCCAGCTGCTGGCCCCCAGCGAGATAGCTGCCCGGCCCAACAGCAGGCGGCTTTTCCGTTTTCCCGTTTTCCCGTTCTACGTTTTCCTGAGAGCGTTTTCAAACTCGCCAGATGCAGTCGCGCAGCGTGGCCATCCCTGCAGCCTCCAGCACCTGCCTGCTCGGCCTGCAGCTCCAAGCCAGAGAGTGGACCAGCCGGCCCAGCTCAATTCTAACTCTAATTTTCAAGCTGATCCTAAGTGAGTCCAAGCCTAATTATAACAGGTTATTATTCTCAACATTTCGAAATTTAATTCCATCATTCTGACGGCTCGGCTGCTGCGCCTGCCAGGTGGACGCCTTCCGATGGGACATCATGGGCCACCTGATGCTGGCCAACATGCAGCAGGTGCAGCTGGCGCTGCGGCAGCTGACGGTCGAAAAGGACGGTGTGGACGGGGCCGCGATCCAGCACTACGGCGAGGCCTGGTCCTTTGGCGAGGCGCGGGCCCCTCCCCCTACCCTGACTGGCGCCAGATAGGGAGGAAGACGGGGTGTCCGCGCTGCCAGGCTTGCATGTGCCGCCCCCGGCTGCCTGCCAGCTGCAGATCGGGCCCGCCGGCTCTGCTCCCTTTCGCCCAGCTGGCTGCCTGCGGTCCGCCACGCTCCGCTGCTGCGGCCGGTGGCTTTCGTTTTGCAGCCCACTCGCCCAGCGCTCGATCGCAGGCTGCCCTGCCTGCCAGGGCCTTCCGTGCTCCACACACACACAGCACCGCAGCAGCTGCAGGCTGCTGTGCGATGCGACCCCCTCGCCAGCCCCTTTTTCAACCCCTCAGCAGCCACGCATCCGCATCCAGCCGCAGCCCGCGAAGCCACCCCTGGGAGTGCTGGAACCATCCTGCCCAGCACCCGCGTGACCGCCCACAGCTTGCTCCCACTGACGAGCACAGGCTCAGGTGGATGTCCATTCTTTTTCCAGGTGGCGCACAACCAGCGGGGGCGCAACGCCGCCCAAGGCAACCTCGGCGGCACCGGCATCGGCTCCTTCAACGACCGCTTCCGGGACGCCCTGATGGGCGGCAGCCCCTTTGCCACGCCGCAGCACCAGGGCTGGGCCACTGGGCTGGGCACGCAGCCGTCCGCCTTCACGCAGGTGGGGAGAACCCCACCTTCTGACTGCAGGCGCGGCCTCGCAACCGAGTCGGAGGGGCCTGCACTGTGGGACGGGTTCGAAAATTTGCTGCTTTCAAACATCACTGGCAAGCTTTAGCTTTAGGTTGGCATTGACAGGCGGCTTCTGGTTGCCTAGGGACAACGCGCTTCAGGCGTGGGGTCGTTCTAGATTTGTTTTTTGATAGAAATTTGATCAGGTTTGCATTTTATGTATAAACCATGCTAATAAGGATTTTGTGGCCGGGGAGGGAATCAGTGTGGGGCTGGCTGGTTGCTGCACCGAGTGGCAGGCACAGAGCGACAGAGTGCGCTCTACAGGGCAGCCTGCCACAGCCTGCCTGCTCTGCGCCCTCCAGCCAGCCCCTGCCAGCTCAAGAGGGGGTTCATTTTCGGCGGGAACAAGCAGCTTTGGCGGGAACAAGGACCGCCGTTCAGATTCGAATTCAGGGCTCCGAAACCGGAGCCTGACGCCCGTGCGTGGCTGCCGCGCAGGCGGAGTTTGGCGCCGAGCGGCAGCGGGAGCTGCTGCTGGAGGCGAGTGACCTGCTGCGGCTGTCCCTGGCCGGCCTGCTGGCTGACTTTGAGATCGAGACTGCGGGCGGCACCAAGCGCGGGCGGCAGCTGTTCTACGGGCCTCAGCCGGCCGGCTACTGTAAGGAGCCGTGGGAGAACGTGAACTACGCCTCCTGCCACGACGGAGAGACACTGTTCGACCAGGCGAGTCTTAGAAGTCCCCCCTTCCCCCTCTCCCTCACAGGATGTGTGGGCGTGTGATGCTGCAAGGGGGCCTGCAAACGAACAGGTGCGCAGCCGGCTGCTGCGTACTCTTTCTGGCCTGCCAAGAACAGGATGCCGCTGCCTCAGAAAAACTGCCAGTTGCAGCCCCAGGGGCCTCTCCGTGAGTCTGCCAGGCGCCTCTACACCTCCCAAGCTGAGCCGCGAGGCCCGGTCACCGAGTGCGGTCCCCACCTGGGGTGTCCTGCTCGCGCTGCCATACTTCCAGGTTGTCTTGCGCACAGCTTCACCGCATGCGGATGCTCAGCCTCGTGCTGGCGTGCCTTGGCGGCAGGTCATGGAGAAGGCGGCGGCCGAGCTGGATCTGGAGCAGCGGCTGCGTGTGCACACGCTCGCGCTCGCCTGCGTCGCCGTCGGCCAGGGCATCGCCTTCTTCCACGCCGGCTGCGACATCCTTCGCTCCAAGAGCCTGGACCGCGACAGCTACAACTCGGGTAACTGCCGCCACCGGCACCCGAGTCGAGAGAGGGGCCCGGGCGGGGCGCCGCTTTTGCTGGCAATAGGGGGCGTCAGTGGGGCGGCTGGCAGGCGGCGGCAAGCCGCTGCTTGTCAGAAGCGTGCCTTTCCTGCGCTTGCAGTCTTGCAGGCGTTCTCCTTGCACCTGCTCGCGTGGTGGCGCAGCTGCGCTCAGAGGTCGTGAGGCCATCCCTGCTGTGCTTTGGGTTTCCCTCCCCTCTGTCATGCTCCATGCGGCAGCGCACACTCACGCGTACGAGTATAATGCAAGGCCTCTGGGAAAACACTATTCTTTGGCAATTTTCCCCTTTCTCTGGGAGAAGGCCACTTCTTCCCTTTCTCCGGGAGAAGTGCACACATTTCCCTCCGTACGAAATGGGCCATCTGAGCCGGGACAAACTTCTAACATGGAGGGTTTCCAAGCATCCGGGAGAACTTTTAGCCTTTGCCCCGCATCAGTGCACTCAGGCAGGAGGGGCGCCCCCATCCTGCAGGCGACTGGTTCAACAGACTCGACTGGAGCCTGCAAAGCAACAACTTCGGCGTCGGCCTGCCGGTCGCGACCAAGAACCGCAACTACTGGCACCTCAAGCGGCCGCTGCTGGCGAATGCGGCGCTGAAGCCGGGCCCTGAGCAGATCCAGGTCAGGCTGCCGGCTGCTTTTCTTTTCGGGCGGCTTGCTCGCCCCCGTGTGAGGCTGGGCAGGTGGGCGGCGCGGGCAGCCCCAGGCAGCACAGCCGTGGAAGCATACGGCCCGCATGCCTTGCAGCGCAGGTGCTGGGCCTGCATGTCGCTTGCCCAAACACTCGCTTGCCTGAGGGACGGGAGCCTCCGAGCAGCCTGTGGGACGTCTGCCATGCATGCTTTGACCGCCTGCTGCTGCAGCTCGTGGCAGACCTCCGAGTCATTAGTCAGCTAAAGTCATTAAAATTAGTCATCAGTTTTCAGGTCAGTAGCAGACCTGCAAGTTGCCCGGCAGCTCGATCGTCCGTGCTGCGGCTCCGCTGCCGCCGCCTGCCAATGGGTGCCCGCTGACCTCAGCCCCGGTCTGCCGCAGGCGGCCAAGCAGCGCTTCCAGGAGCTGCTGCGGCTGCGCTACTCGACGCCGCTGCTGCGGCTGCGGTCGGCCGCGGACGTCCACTCGCAGCTGCGATTCTACAACACCGGCGCGGCGCAGGCGAGCTGCCCTCCCCCTCCCCCCCTCTGCCGCGGCTCTGCATGGCCGGCCTGTCCTGGCGGGGTGTGCATGCATAGGCAGGCTGATTGAGAGGCTGCGGGCACACGTATGCCAGAGCAGGCGCGCATGTACCAGGCTGGGTGATGCCGGGGGGCAGAGCAGCAGGCCAAACCTGTGCTGGGGCACCACCACACCGGCCCCTGAGACATCCCACGCCCTCGTTTCTGCCCCAAAAAGCATGCGCGCGGGCCTTGCCCGCAGCTTCCCTCTCGCAGCAGCCAACGTGGCCCGCACTCATCTGCCAATACCCTACATCCCAGGTTTTGTGACGCCAGCCTGTCGCCATTTTCGTCACAGGTGCCCGGCGTGATCGTGATGGAGGTGCAGAGCGCCGAGGCGGCCGGCCACGCCGGCGGCACGGCTGACCCGGCGCGGAAGCGCATCCTGGTTGTTGCAAACGCACGCCCGGACGCCTTCGAGACAGCCTGGCCGGAAGGTACTGATGCACCCCATCCCCTTTTGGTGCCCTAGAGCAGGCCGTGCCTGCCAAACTGACAGTGGCGCGTGCTTCTGAGCCAGAGCGGTCTGCCAAAGGGTATCTGAGTATAGGCGCTGCGGAGGTACTCCTGCAGGGTTGCTGAGTGGAATGGGGCATGTGCTGGCGCTGCCTGAATGCGCATGTGGGCTGTTGAGTGCAGTGGATTAGTACGGGTTCAGCCAGGATGCTGACGAGCTGTGCCTAGTAGTGCCCCCGCCTGCACTGGGGTGCTGTGGCAAGCCTGCGGGCTTGGCCAGGCTCCTGCTGCAGCTGCCATTGCCTCAAGCCCAAGCTGCCTGAGTCAGCTGTGCGCTGCGAATTCAGGCGCCGCCAGCCTGCGACTGCACGAGGTGCAGCAGGGCTCGGTGGATGCGGTGCTGCGGCAAGCAAAGGCCGACGCCTCCAGCCGGACCGTCAGTGTGCCCGGCCGCACGCTGGCTGTCTTCGAGGAGCCAAAATAGGAAGCTGCAGCGCGCTCCTGCTGGCAGCTGCTGTGCGGCTGATGGTGCTTGCGCGTGGCATTGGATTGGCTGCTGTGAGATGCCGTTCAGATAGGAAGAGTGTGCACGTGGGGATGTGTCTGTCTCGGTGACCCCGTTTGGAGGCAGGTGTCGTGAACAGCACCACGTGAGCCATGAGTTTGGAGTTTTTGGACGGATTGCTGGCATAGGCCAGCCGCGACTTGGACACACAGTGAGCTTGTGCTTGCTTTCCAGGTCCTGGCCTGTGCACGCTGCATGGTGGAGAGAGCTGTTGAAGGGCAAAGAGCAGGAAGGATCAGGCACAGTCAGGCAGAGTAGCTGCTTTTCGTCCCACCAAGCCTGCCCCTGTTCATCTTGGCCGGTCCCCTCTGGTCTTTCTGCATGCGGCATGCTAACAATAAGCTCTCCTGCTTCCCTGCTGCCTCAGCGCTGATGTCCTCGCCCGGTCAGCCTAGTTTTCTCCCCTGGACGGCAGCGATCAGTGTCGGATAGCCTCCCAGTCGGCGCCCAGGTGGTGGTGATGCCCACATCCTTTCTTGCTGCTGAATGCTGACAACATCGCCTTGTGGGAGGGCGAGAAGCTGTGTCATCTAGCTCGGCGCAGTTGGGGGTGAGGGAAGACGAGGCGGATTCACACGACCGCCAAGGGCAGGCATGCAGGCCTCCCTAAACAGGAGCAGCTAGCAGCTGCAGCAGCTGCGACATCCAAAAGCAAGCAGCGGCATCAGGCCGCACACGCACGCACGCAGTCTTGTCTCGTCCCCAATGTTTGCGCCCTCCCCAGCACTCACAGCCCACGCCAAAGGTTGCCCCAGGAATGCAGACCCCACGACAGGCCGTCTCTTGCCACTTCCCCCCCAAACATCGCCATTTTCTCCCAAAAACATCACACTTTCACCCCTCCCCACGCCCAAAAGCCACCCCAGAGGCCGCCACATTGGCTGACAGGCCCCAGCCT
>BHFV01000170.1:0-43331 GCA_003568905.1 Trebouxiophyceae sp. KSI-1
CGCGCACCGGCGGCGGCGGCACGGCGGGGTCCGCCCTGGCGGCCCGCACGGGCGTGGACGGCGCCGACTCGCCGCCCGCGCTGGGCGCCTCCGAGCCGGCCTCCTCGCGCGCCGCCTCCCCCCTGCTCCGCGCGGTGCGGCCGCCCTCCTTGTCCTTCTTGGCCGGCTTCTCCGGCGACGAGTCATCCATGACCACGCTGCTCCGCGCGGAGCGGCCGAGGCGTCAGTCGCGGCGGCCGCGCTGTTCGATCACCCGGGATGCACGTGTGGCCGCGGGCGACGCGAGGCTGTCGGGTGCCGGGGGCATTTCGGGGTAGGATTAAGGGTCTAGGTGGCGTTTAGAATAGGTTCCAGGCAGCGGGCGAGCAGGCGCGGCGGCGTGCGGTGCTTGCGCCTGGCTGCTGGTGCGACGGGGATGAGGGGGGGCGCACTGCAGGCCGCCCTGCGCGAGCTGCGCCTTCATCGCCAGCGCCTTTTCCCGCTCCTTCTCCCGCTCCTTGGCGTCCTTGGCCGGCCCCTTGCCCAGGTGGCTGGCCGCGACCGGCTGGTGCGCCTGCGGCCCGGCGGGGGGCAGCGCTCAGCGGGGCGCGCTGCGACCGCAAGCAGCTGCGCCCCCGACGCGCTTTGCAGGGTCTTTGGCGGCGTGCTCTGGCGCACCCTCGCCGGTGCGCTCTGCGTGCGCGCTGAGAACGGCTGGCCGGCCGGCTGCAAGCATTCCGGTCGAGGCGCAGCCGGCAACACGCTGCCGTTGGGAGAGGGCCGGCTGAGAGGTGCATCGCTGCCCAGGGCAGCCAGCGCCACACTCGGGTTGGAAGGAAGCGGCAGGTAGGATTCTGAGCCGGGCGCGGCCGGCTGCGGCCCCGCCATCCAAAATGCTAGCGCCACGCCGATAGTTGCTGTCTGCTTTTTTAACCCCTTTTTGTGCTAAATCTGCACAGTAAAGAAGTAGAAAGATATAATTTCGGAGTTAATTCCCATTCTCCCATCGGTAGAACAGACAGAGGTGTTATGAGAGTAAATTCCGAGACGAGGCGCGGCCGGCTGCGGCCCCAGCGAGGGAAGGGGGGCACGGGGCCGCGCCTCCACGCTGTCCAGCCGCTCCGTCAGGTCAGCGTAGCAGTCATCCGGGTCGCCAAACTCGTCAAAGTCCTCCTGGTTGCGCGCCAAGTAGTCGTCGACGAGCTCCTTGGCCTCCTGGACGTCCTCCGCCTCGAGCGCCTCGTTGTCCAGCAGCCGCAGGATCTGCGTGGCGCAGTTACGCGGCAGTTACAAGGGTGGTCGAGCCGCAGGGGCATGGCGTCGCAGGGGGAAGCGCTGCGAGGACCAGGCACAGGTTTTGTATGCCCCGTTTCTGTGGATGGAGAATCAAGAAGGGGGCAGGCAGAGGCTGGCCACTGCCTGCAGCGCAGACACAGCCCGGAAGAAGCCGCAGCACGAGTGTGTGTCGCTGCCTGCCGCTGCTTTGGCTTGGGGTGCCTCAAGATTGAGCACATTCCTCAAGAACGGGCACATTCCTCACTGGCTGCAGCGAGAGAGCCGGAGCCCGCCAGCCGCCCGGAGGCAGGCTGCTCGTGCCGCCGGCGCCGCATCAAGACCATTCCTCGGGCAGGAAAACCGCGCGCCTGCTCCAGGCGCTGGATGTGGGCGCGGTGGCGAGTGGCCGACTCCTCCGCGTGCGCCAGCCGCGGCGGCGGCTTGCCCTTCTTCTTGGGCTGCAGCGACTCGGCCTCGGCGTCAAAGTTCTCGACCTGTGTGCGGGCCAAGGGGAGGCGTGAGGGGCGGCAAAGCTGCGACGGCGAGGCCTGCCTGGGCCAGCTGCGGGTGCCTGGGAAGGAATGCTGGCTCCCACTTGTCTGCACAGCCGCTTGCTGTGGCAGACTCACAGAAAGCAGGCGTTCGCAGCTGCAGCGCTGGACGCTGGAAGAGGCAAGGGCCTGCCTCCGCAGTGAGAGTGTCCACGGTCGTGTTGATCCACTCGCGCATCTCGTTCCGCGCCTTCTCCTTGGGGTCCTGCTTCTGCGCCTGCGCCAGCCCCTCCTTGGAGAACGTCTTTGTCTTCGTCTCCTTCTCGCACACCTTGAAGCGCTCCATCTGCCGCTCCACCGACTTGCGCGCTTCCACCAGCGCCGTCTTGTCCTTTATGTCGCTGCCCGAGATCCTGCAAAGCGGGCCCCCGAAAGGTCGAAAAGCGCAGCAGGTATGCTGCCAGCCCACGAGGGTCGGGCCACGCTCGAGCTTCCCCTGCCTACGCCCACTGGATGGGGAATGCACACCATGTCTTGATGGTGTCCCGGTACCGCTGCAGCTTCTTGATCTCCTTCTTGAGATCGGCCTCATACTTCTCCTTCAGCGCCACCTGGTCCGCCTCGTAGACCTGGAAGCCAAACGCCCCCTTTCAGGCGCTCATGGCCGGATGTCGAGGCCGAACCGCGGCGGCGACGGCCGAGCAGGGCGGCCCGACACGCAGGACGGTATGCAGGAAGCACAGGAGCCACACCTTTTCCCATATTTCGTCAAACACCTCGATTCCCTCCGCAACCTTCTTCAGCGTGCGGTCGATCTCGATCTGCAGCTTGCGGTTGGCACCCATGGCACCCTCAACCGCCTCAGCGGCCCTTGATTGCTATCTCACTCGCGCGACCAGCCTGTAGGTGAGCGCATGGGCTGACTGGATTGCGTGCTTCGGGGTGCAGGCGCAGTTATTCGACTCGCAGTTGATCAAGACTGGCCACTGCCCAGAGTTCGTGCTTGCGGACGGTCGTTCCGTCCCCACTGCACTTCTCGCACGAAGGGAGCCTGCCCCCTAGCCAGGTTGGCCAGTGGCGAGCTTTTCCCGGCCCGGCGCCCGGCAGAAGCGCCAGCGAGTTGCAACGAGCGCCGAATGCAGCCCTTTGATTAGTGATCTCTTCCATCGGGCGGGCCACCGCCGCCAGAACGCCTAGTGCCGGAAACAATTCGGCCGAGGGCGCCATGTGGGCATTCAAATTTCCGCTGCTGCCGCTGGGCGGCGCCCGGGCTGAGGGAGAGACGCCGAAAGGTACTCCCGACACGCGCGAGGACGATGGGTCGGGCGACGAGAACGCGCCGCACGCCGCCAACTCGGCCAGCAAGAAGACTCCTCAGTCTGAGGTGCCTCTGCCACCCCGCCCGGTCGACTGCCTTCATACTTGCCATCCCGATCGCAGCTGCTGGCTCCGCCTGGATGCAAGTCTTTGGTGAGTGCTGATCGCCCTGATGCCACCACTGCAGGGGATGCAGCCCGCCGGTAGCGACGCGACCCCTCCTGCGAACCGGACGCTCCGCTTCGACATCGAGGAGCTGGAGGCCGTCGAGGACCGCTCTGCCACGCCGGAAGGCACGGCTGGTGCCCCTGAGTTGCCAGCAGGCTCCCTGCCGCCAAGTCAGTCTCTGAGGCTCGACGCCTGCAGACCGCACCGTGGGAGCCCGCGAGTGCCTGGCAGCCGGAGACGTCGTCACGTTCCGCACCGAGGAGGTGTGGCGCCACCTGACTCCCCCCCCTGCCGACTTCTGGCCCTGGGAGCGGGCTGAGCACAGCCAGCTGCGCCTGCAGGGCCTGCTGGCGATGCACCAGGAGGACCGCC
The DNA here is from genome assembly GCA_003568905.1 of Trebouxiophyceae sp. KSI-1. NCBI lineage: Eukaryota > Viridiplantae > Chlorophyta > Trebouxiophyceae > Trebouxiophyceae sp. KSI-1. Next base: position 3,603 of record BHFV01000170.1, read on the forward strand.
AGGGCGAGCCGCACTTCTACCTCAAGCCGAGTCCCGAGATCGGAGTGGAGGACCCGCGCACGCACCTGGAGGTCGCGCGCCAGGTGTGGCCGCCGCCTGGGATGCCTGTCACGGCCGAGCCTGCCATCCTGCCTGCGCCCTGCTCTGATGATGCGTCCTCCCAGTCGTCGGCCGTCCAGCCGCCAACCACAGCCCGACCCGGCTGTGCCTCACACGGCCGGCCTCCTGCAGGGCGCCTACGTCGGCTTTCGCTCGGCCGCGGCCGGCGGCCGCTTCCTGCAGGCGCGCCGCAAGGCAGGGCCGCCCGCCTTCTTCAACACCCACCTGGGTGCGCCCCTGGCTCGCACCTTCCTGGCACCCAGCCAGCCTGGCAGGCTCCAAAGGTGAGGGAGGCCCACCAGTGCGGTGGCGGCCACAGGCGTGTGGGAGCAGTGGGAGCTGGCGACGGAGCTGCCCGACCGCGACTGGCACACCGCCGCTATGAGCTTCCGCGCCCGCCAGCTGCCGCAGGTCCCTGCCTGCCTCAGCTCGCAGCAGTGGCTGCTTGGCAGCGACCGCCTCAGCCGTGCAGCAGCCTCAACAGCCCAAATGGGAGCCGGCAGGGCTGAGGCGGCTGCCGAGCTGCTCGCAGACTGTGCTGGCCGTCGAAATCCACCGCCTGGGCGCCCTCGAGGCAGCTGCGCCCGCCGGCGGCGCGTTCGGCAGCCCCGCGCCCGTGCCGGCCGAGGCGCTGCCGCCGGCCGCGGAGGAGCCGGCGCTGGGGGTGACCCACTTTGCGCTGCAGGAGTTTCTGGGGCACTTCCGGCGCGAGCAGGAGGCACACCTCCTCTCCCTCTCGCTCCCTCCTCAGAAACTTGTGTGTCTTGAGCCCATAACCTGCCTGGCGGCGAGCGCCCAGCCAAGCTGCTATCTCCAGCTGCGATCATGCTCATTGCATGGATTGGAAAAGCGCTGCAACCTGCCGCAGCAAGCCTGCAGCAGCAACCCGGCCAGCAGCCTGCCATGGTTTCCACTCGGCTTCCTGCATTGTCCCGTGGCAGGAGCCAGTCGCTCTCCCGCCCTCCTGCATGGGCCCCTGCACTGCGCTGACGGCCCCTCACTGCTGCCACCCCGCCCCGCAGTCGGTGGCAGTGCTGGACAGGCGGCTGCAGCGCGTGCGCGAGGAGGCCGCCGCGACGCGAGAGTGGATGGGACGGCAGGCACGCCCTCAGCTCACACCCATTGCTGCCGCAGCCTGCCTCTTGGGCCACACTAACAGCTCAATTTCACTGGCACTGGCCAGCCAGGGCCGCCCAGGCAGCAGGCTGTCATTCTGCAAGCCGCATGGCACTGCTGCCGCTGCACCTGGCGGCCGCGGCGTTGACCGCTGTGCCCCGTGCCCTGCAGCTGCGGGAGACGCGCTCCGAGCTGCTGGGCGGCTACGCGGCGCTGCAGGAGGCGATGGCGGCCGCCGAGGGCGAGCTGCTGACCGCGTGGGGCGCCCGCAGCCGGGCCATGCGCTTTGCGCTGCGGCGGCTGGACCGCGCGCGCGAGGTGGCCGCAGCCAAGCAGGCGCTCGCGGCCTGGAGGCGCGCCCCCCGACGCGCCGCCTGGCAGGCGCATGCCGGTCTCATGTCGCCCTCACGAGAGCTGGCTAGCTGCCGTCTGGGACACGGGTGGCCGCCGGACATGCTTGCATCAACGCCTGCCAGCCTCGGCCGGTCGATGCGGTGGAAGCGGCTGCATACCCACTCTGTGAAGCTCTGACAGCCTGCCTCCGGCCCCGCTGCAGACTGGTGGCCGGCGCCCGCAAGGAGCAGCAGCTGCTGGTCGCGCGGCACAGGCAGCGCTGGGCGGCGGCCCGGCTGGCGGGCGCGCTGGCAGCCTGGCAGGGCGGCGCGCGGGCGCAGGCCGCGACGGCGGCGCGGCTGCGGGCACTCATCGAGCGCAAGGCGGCCGCCGCCTCCGCCGCGGCCTTCCACGCCTGGCGGGCGCGGGCGGAGCGCAGCCGGCGCCTGCGGGAGCGTGCCGCCGAGGTGACGCCTCCGCCCTGGGGCTCACAACTGCCGTGCCACTGTCATCACTCGCCGCAACGCTGTCCCAGCGAGAGGCAGCCATCAGCGTGCTGCCCGCAGACGCCTGCACATGCCGGGGCAAACAGGTGCCAGACTGGTGCTGACAGGTGCAGCAGAGCCTCTGAGCTTGTCCGGCTCGCTGCTGGCAGGTGGCGACGCGGCGCGAGCAGCGGCTGCGGCAGGCGGCCTGGGCCGCGTTTGCGGAGCGGCTGCGGCGGTCGCGGCTGCAGGCGGACCTCGCGCAGTGCCTGGCAGAGAAGCAGGCGGCCGGGCTGGCCAGGCAGGCGCTGGCCGGCTGGCGGGCGGGCGCGGCCGAGATCAGGCACTGCGCTCTCCACCTGCTCTTTCAGGCTCATGCCGCCCTGAGCAGCCTGATTTGAAGTCGTTGCAGCCCTGGGCTGCGTTCAACCCTCAGCCCATGGGCCAGGTGTTCGAGCCGGGAGTAGAAGTAGATGCACAGGTCTGTGTGGGCATCTCGACTGTCAGATGTCAGCTTGAGGCAGACTGCCTGATCTCTGTCAGAGGAGGCCTGAAAGCTGCTCGCTGGCCTTCTGACGTGTCGACCACGCGTGGCTGAAGCCTCCTGCCGGACTGCCCTGCAGGCAGCGCCAGCAGGCGGCCGAGGCGCTGCGGGAGCGCCGCCAGGAGCGGCTGCAGCGGGCCGCTCTCGTCAGCTGGGCGGCGTCGGCAGACCACGCCGGGCAGCTGGCAGCCAGGCAGCGCCTGCTGGTCCAGAGGCGGCAGCAGGGCGCCCTCAAGGCAGCACTGACGGGCTGGCGCGCTCACGCTGCCGAGCTGCGGACCGCTCGCGAGGCTGCGGACAACATGGCCACCAGGCGCGGCTTGCTCCTCCTGGCTGCTGGCTTCGCGCCAGGCTGCCATCAGAGGGTGCTTGGCAGCAGCCGGGCTGAGCGACCTGGGTGTGGCCGCAGGGCGGCGGCGCGAGCCGCGGGCGGTGCTCTCGGCGCTTGGAGCGTCGCAGTGCAAGCGCAGCGGTGCGCCGTCCGCCTGCTCGCCTGGCAGGCCAGCTTGACGCTTGAGTTTCAGATATGCGGGTGCCTGTGCCTGCCCCGGCGGGCGCCCCTCAAATTGTGGCTGCCTTTTGCTGCAGGGAGACGGCTCGCCTGGTGGCTGCCTTCCAGCGCCGCCGCGCGGACAGGCTCCGGGCCGGCTGCCTTGCCGCTCTGGCGGCGGCAGCCGAGGCGGGCGCTGCTGCAGACTCGCAGGCGGCGCGGCTGCGGGCGGCGCGGGAGCGCGGGCAGCTGCGCGCCCTGCTGCGCGGCTGGCGGGAGGAGGCGGCCCTGGGCGCTGCCGCCGCTGCGGAGGCAGAGACACTGGCCGGGTGATCCTCGAGCTCGCAGTGCTGCTGCCGGAGCTGCTTCGCCTCCCCATGGCGCCCAAAGCAAGCGCCAAGCCGGTATCCACTGGGCTGGCGTGGCGCTGAGGTGGCTGCTGCTGGTGGCAGGCGCAAGGCCCTGGAGGCCGCCGGAGCAGCATTCCAGGCATGGCGTCTGCGCGCCGAGGGTCAGGGGGCGCTGGCGAGGGCGGGCGCGGCGCTACAGAGGCGCCACGCGCAGAAGACGGCCCGCAGCTGGCTGCGGGTGTGGCAGGCGGCAGCTGAGGAGCAGGCGCAGGACCGCGCCGAGCAGCAGGCACGTGCCACCGGCCCGGCTGTGGCGCAGCGGCTTGACCGTGCGACTCGCAAGGGGGCGGCGGGCCAGGCTTGCCTGTTCACCTGCATGATCACAGCCAGTCTGCGCAGCCTCTGATTCGCTGGGTGCTGCCGCTGGGCTGCAGTGCCTGGCCAGTCAGCGTCAAGGGTGAGTATGGGGACCACAGGAGCAGCTGACTTCTGTTTCGTGCGTCTGGCAGGCGGCGGAGGCTGCCGAGGCCGCCGCAGAGGTCGGCAGGGAGGTCAAGGCGCAGCGCTTCCTGCAGCGCCGTCGGCAGGCGTGCCTGGCGGCGGTCTGCGCAGAGTGGGCGGGCCTGGCTGCAGAGCGTGTGGAGTGCCACGCCGAGGCGGCTCACAAGCTCGAGAGGCTGCAGCAGGGCCTGCAGGTGCTTCCTTGCCGCGAGCAGCCGCGCCTCAGCCTCCCCCTGTCGCCCGCATCGTGCACGTTATGTTCCGAATCTTGAAAAAGAAGCTGCCATGGCTTCAACGCAGGCCTGCCAGCTTGCCTGGCCTGCACCACAAGCCGTTCCAACGCCGGTTGCTGCCGCCTGTCTGCAGGCGCAGGGCGCCCGTGCCGCGCTGGCTGCCTGGGCGGAGCGTGCGCACAGCCGCCGGGCGCAGAGGGCGGCGCTGCTGGGCGTGCGGCGCCTGCTGGCCCGCAAGCGCCTGCGCCGCCTGCTGGCCGGCTGGCGCGGCGCGGCCGGCTGGGGCGTGGAGGACCGCGCTGCTGTCGAGACCGAGGCGGCCGCCCGGGCTGAGGCCGACAGGGCCGGGCACGCCTTCCAGGTGGGCAGCCTCTGCAGGCCGGCTGGCAGATGGCTCAGCAGGGGTTGCCCCCCGGCTGCTGCGCCGGCAGCAAAAAAGCGGTAAAAGCGCGGCTTGCGCCCAGACGTTCCAACGGGTGACAAGCATTGTGGCATGCCTTGAAATGTCCCTTGGCTGCGCTCGAATGCTGATGCTTGTGTGTTTCCGGGTGCTGCCAGGCGTGGAAGCAGGCGGCGGCCGACAGTAGGACCGCGGCGCGCAAGCTGGCCTGCGTGGCGGGCCAACAGCGCTGGGCGGTGGCGGAGCCGCCGGCCGCACGCCTGCTGCAGCTTGCGGCGGTGGCGGGGGCGCAGGGGCAGCCGGGCGCGCTGGTCGCAGGCGCCTTTGCCGCCTGGCTGCAGCACGCGCAGGTGCACTGAGCCCTCCATCCCTCCTGCACTGCTCCTTCTTGGCAGCGGCCAGCACGTCCCCATGTGCCTTTCCCATGCAGGCGGGCACCCTGCTGCTGCTGTGGCCGCTTTGCTCCCTTGCCTGACGCGGTCCCACCCCTCACTCCTCTGCCGAAAGCGGAGCAGGCTTGGCAGTCGCTCCATGGCACTGCGACGCCCGATGCACGCAGCAGTCGAGACGCAGTCCATCCGCCCTGCAGGAGCGGCGTGCGCTGGGCGACCGTCTGATGCTCGGCATCCAGCAGCAGGCAGGCCTGCGGCTGCGCGCGGTCTTTGCGGCCTGGCAGGCGGACGCGGCGGCGGCCAGGTGGCGGCGGGAGCGCCTGGCGCAGCTTGCGGCGGCAGTCAGCGCCCGCACCGCTCGCGAGGCCTTCGAGCAGTGCGCCTCCTGGCCTCATGGGAGGCTGACACTGCGCCCGACCACATGGCAGCCTGTGTCTCTTACAGCGCTTGGTGGGCTGGCAGCACGTTGCCTGCATTGGTCAGGGGTGGAGGGGCTCTGCCTTGCTGCCTGCACCGCCAGCAAGGCGCCGAGCAGGGAAGCAGCCACCTGGGCTTTCAGAGTCTTCAGGCACTGACTGACCGATGCGGACCCAGAGCGATTCTCACATGCCATCCGTGTGGCAAGTGCGCCTGACGGGCCGCCCGCGCTGGGGGCAGGTGGCTGGCCGTGCTGCGCGAGCGGCAGGCGGCGACCGCCGAGCTCAAGCGCTGCCTGCGCGCCAAGCGCCTGGCCGCGCAGCAGCTGGACCTGTGGGCGTGGCGCCAGGCGCAGGCAGACACGCAGGTGCGGCCGCCGCCGCCTTCTCTCGTTGACACCATGCTGTGGAGCGCGTCCCGGGGCCGCCCCGCGTTCTGCATGCGACTTTGGGCAGCTGCCATGGGAGCCGCTGCGCTGATCATTCGTAAGCACACCAGGGGCAGCTGCCTGCAGCCGCCGTGCCCCCGCGAACGATGGCGGGCTGTCGCGCGTCTGCGTCAGTAACGCTCGTGTCAGTCATGCTCCGCAGGCGACGCTGTCTGCGCTGTTCGGGGAGCGTTCCGCGGAGCTGAGCGTGACAGTGGCGGCCACGCCCCAGCCAGCCTGGCCCGGCGGCCGGCTGCCGGCGCTGACGCCCGTCCCGCCGCTGCGCCGCCTGCCGGGCCCCTCGGCTCTCGGCGGCTCGCGCCTCGCGCGGGGCAGCGTGTCCGCGCGCGGCCTCCCCCCCGGGAAGAGCCCCTACCAGGCACGCCGCCTGCCCGACTCCCAAGAGCGACGACTGCAGAGCAACAACACGCCGGGCTGGGAACTTTCGGCCTCAGCTTGCGCGAGCGCTTGCGCCGGGGCAGGTGTGAGTCGCGCAAGCGTGACTCACTCATGGAAGGGCGTGACTGACGCAGGCGCGCGTCGCGGCCGGCGCCATGACTGCGCGCGAGGCGGCCGCCTCCCGCTCGCTCGACGCGGACCTCGCGGCCCTGCGGCCCCGCGTCGGCTCGGCCTTCCGCCGCTCCCTGGCGGCCGCCGGCGCAGGCGCGCTCCCGCCGCCCGCCACAGGCGGCATGAACTCCGCATGCGTTCAAGGAGAGGCCTGAGGGCTGGCAGCGGAGGCTCGCCTTGCTAACCGCCGGCCACGGCTGCATCTCACGCCGAGGCAGTATGAAGCTGTCGACGGAGCATGGCCTGCCCGGCGTTCATGGCGGGGCCTGACAGGCGCGCCTGCCGGTTGCAGGCCCCCGGGGGTTGCAGCTGCCGGGCGGCAGCCCGGCCGCGAGCGAGGGCCTGGACTCTGGCAGCCCGACGGACAGCTGCAGCTCCGGCTCCAGGTGCCCGGCCCCGCCCCTGCCCGCCCCTCCCTGCCATCCGAATGCAGCCACGGAGAGGCCGGCTCGCCTGCTCAGGGTGCCTTGGAAGTGTGCGAGGCCACGCCCGAGTGAAGGCTCTCCTGCTCTCGTCTGCCTTCATCGAAACAGAGTGGCAACAGCACATGGGACAGCTGTCGGTGCCTGCATGGGAGGCCCTGCTTGTCAGATTGGCAGCGCTGCGGCTGACCCCTGGGTGGCATGCGCCGTCAATCGCAGCGAGGCGCGCTCGCTCAGCAACAGCCCGGGCCCCGCGCTGCCGCTCAACTGCAGCCCGCTGCAGGCCGGCCTGCAGCAGAGCCGCGCGCCGCAGGCACGGCCCTGGCCCCTTTTCCAGCCGAGGCACCTGTTTAGCGCCGGACGACCTTTCAGCTGTATGCTGAGGCTCTGTTCCAACGGGCCAGGCGTTGCCTGGCACCCGTCGCAGCAGCGCGCACCGTGCAACCCACCCCAGGGTAACTTCCACTGACCCCTCGTTGCTCGTGCGGGAGTTACAGGTCCACTTTTACGACGACGTGATCGGCTCCCCGATCGAGCCGTCTCCGGTGGCGGACAGCGAGGGAGGCGACGCGATGAGTTACGTGACGGCCTGGGAGCCCAACACGCCCGCGGCCGGCCTGACGCCGGGCACGGCATGGGCCAGCCCGGCAGTCCCCAAGAGCGGGCCGAGCAGCAGGGCCGGGGGGCAGGTGCCGCCGTTCCATGCAGGCGAGCCTCTCAGCTGCCAGGGCCAGGATGGCCATCTTGAAAGGCCGCTTTCGCACATTCACCCTTGGTTATGACAGTGTGCCAGGAGTCTGACTGCCTGCCGCATGCATCGCAATGACCCGTCTGGCCAGGCTGGGCACCGAATCTTGGCTGGCAGGTGCCCGCCATGCCAGCTGGGCAGCTACGGCACTTTGGAGCAGTGGCTCTTGGAGGGCTGACGAGGAGTGCAGATGGCGAGTGGCTGAGCGCGCGGCTCGCCTGCTGCAGGGCTGCTGTCGCGGCTGTCGGAGGCGCAGGAGTCCCCCTACTGCACACCCGGCCCGGGGCTGCCTGACAGCCAGGCCTGACCTGCGAGACCTGCCCCGACGGTGACTTGCCACAGGCGTCGGCTGCTCGAATCCCACATGAACAAGAATGGCGTTCTGAGCCGCGAGAGCTGCATCTTGTAGGCATGCTGTGCAAAAGGGTCCGAGCCTGGGTGTGCGACTCGCACATCTGCTGTGTGATGGGCTGCGCGAGCCACACACACGCCCTCGCCGCACTGCCAGCATCTGGTGCAGCTCAAGACAGAGGAAAGCAGCAGCACGCACGCTGTCTCTAGTCTCTGCCTAGCAGTCAGGCCTCACTGTGGCAGGCAGGCGGGCCAAAAGCCTGTCCTGCCGGGCCGCCACCAAGCAGCAGCCCCTCGCTCACAGTCTGCGACCAAGCTGCCTCTCACACTGCAGCTGCTGCCGCCACGCTCGTGCTGCCCGGCCAGCAGCCGGCTAGGACGGGCCATCGGAGTGCCAGGCGTCGGAATGACAGGCTGGCCTCACACGATGCCGGCCGCCAGGTGGATGACGCCGCTGCCCTCCGCGTACGACTTGACATAGTAGTAGCTGCGGGCGCGGGAAGAAGCCGGGCTCAGGGCGGCACGCGCCGGTCGCCAGGAACGCAAAGGGGCGGAAAGAGCAAGAGGTTTGGGCGAAAGAGCTGGCGCGTTGCAGCAAGGCGAGCTGGGGCCGGCTTGGCCTGACTCAAAGGCAGTAGCGGAAGGCAAGCACCGGAGCATCTTCCCTGCGTTGCCTCATGCTTGCAGCGCAGCCCTGCCAAGCTCAGGTGATGCTCTGCCCGTGAGAAAGCACGCAGCCCAGCCGCCGCACGCCTGCACAGGCGGCAGGACAGAGAGGGTGGGGGGCGGCGTGCCAGAAGTCTGCCAGGATGAGCGTCTGCACCAGCTCCGACAGCAGCACCATGCCCGGCCACAGGCCGCTGCCGATCGCCTTGAGCAGGAAGCTGTCGCCGTCAATGATCTGCAAAATAACCGGCAAAACTCAGGAGAACCCAGCCTGAGCTGCCCATGAATCGCATCCACAGGAGATCAATGAAGCTGGGCAGCCGTTCAGCGAGAGTGCCTTCCACAGGACCAGTGCAAGGCTGCCGCCAGCAAAGCAGGCAGGCCCTTGCTCCTGCATCTGCCCTGCGCAGCCCTCTGCCTGGCCGTGCCTCTGCAGCCACGAGCCCACCTGACAGCTTCTTCAGCTGCGCGCCCACGAGCGCCGTGAGTTGGGGAGGAAGGGGCAGTACCTGCAGTATCCAGTGCGCGCAGGAGACAAAGCGGGAGAAGCCAAGCGCAAACACGTAGTGCGCGGTGAACTTCTCGACCACCTTGGCCTTCTGCATCATGCGCAGCTGCGGCAGCACCGACACCGCCTCCACGTACACGCACGTCGCCCACATGACCTGCAGCGCGTGTCATGTGGCATGTCATGTGACATGTCCGGTCACGTGTCACGTGACATGTGTCATGGTGATGCGTCCGTGGCATATCGTGTGGGCATGGCTCGGCCAGGCTGGTGATGGGAGCCCTGGGGGTTGCATGAGCGGTTCAGGCGTCGAGGGATGGCTTGGCTCGCCGCAGGAGGCGAGGGGCGCCTTTACTGCGACAGCTGGGGGCCTGAGGGGCGGTGTGCCCTCGAGGAGGACTGTTGAAACAGCTCAGGCTGCCTCTGGCCGCCAAGAGCCGAGGAATGAGGGTCTCAAGTTCCTCCATGCAAAACTACGCAACAGGGATACTGTTGCAGCGCAGCTCGAGCTGGCGGCCTGGGCGCCGCGGGCTCTCTTCAGAGGACACACCCTGAAGATGAAGGCGTGGTGCGTGCTCGGGTGCGCGAAGATGGCCGCGACCACGCACGGGATCACCTGCACATGCAGGAACCGCCGTCAGCGAGCCACGCAGCATGAAGCCACCTTTCTGTCCAATGATGGGAAAGCCGCGGTCTGAGCAAGAAGGGCTGGCTTTCCGGCCGCTTGTCATGCCTGGCACCCTCAGCAGATGTCTGGCTTTCGAAAGCTTGCACGGAGGCGAGGGCCCGCACCACGATGTACGTCGGCAGGTTGTCCTGCTCTGCCTGATACGTCGCCTTGAGCGGCCCGCGCAGCTCGTAGATCACCCACCCGGTCGCCAGCAGCGTCAGGCCGTCCAGGATCGTGTGGATGTCGTACTCCATCAGGAAGCTGCGAGGGCGGCAAGATGCTTGAGAGATGCAGATGAGAGAGGGGATTGCATTCGAGCATTGATTAGCAGGGGGTGGAGGGGAATGAGGAGCACCTGCAGACAAGGCGGATGGCCAGGAAGAGCGCCGTCAGCTCTTGCGAGCGCAGCGACAGACCTGCAGAGCAGCGAGGGAATTGATACGGAGGCTGCAGTGGTGCCTGTGGGAGTTGTCAGCAAGACCAGGGAAGGAGACGCACCGCCCGAGTTGCGCTGCTTCATCAGTTTCCACAGGAGAACGCCGATACCAACAAAGTGCACCGTCTCTGCCATGACGAAGAGGTTGTCGTGGTCCTCTATCACCAGCCACAGCAGAACCAGCGCCTGCGCGCGGCCAGTAAGGGCGTCAGGAGGCGTCGCACGCTTCGAGGCGGGAAGGCCCAACTGGATGCACGCCTCGGCGGCCTGCAAAGCTGCATGGATGGACGCGGCAATAACAAGGGTTCAAGCTGATCAGGCGCGCACCACAAAGGCGGCGACGCCGAGCATGATCAGCTTTTCCTTCGGCCCGCGCGTCTTCACATACTTGACCGCCTTGACCAGCGGGTCCTTGACTTTGCCCAGCTTGTCATCCTGCTTCTCCTCAAAGTACATGGCTGCGTCGCGCCCCGGCCGGCGCCTTCGATGCGACTCGCCCGGCCTTCACACCTCGCCTCCACTCCCCAAACGTGATCTGCGCCTCACGCGCGTGGAAGACAGCTGCTCATCCGAGTGATGCGGGTCGATCCGCTGGCAGGCCAAACGGAGATTCTCTTGGCAAACTGTGTGCAGCTCGGCTCACAAGAGCAAGGGTTTCTAAATCACACGTGGTCAGCGGCGGATGAGCGGCGGTCCTGTCCTGGCCGGTGCAGCAGCAGCCGGACATGTGTATCCAGCTGCTCTTTATACGATCTGAATCGTTGCTTGGGTGGTAAGGAGCACATGGAGCTTTTACGCCTGCATGTCTGGCATCAACAGGCCATGGCCAGACAAATCAACAGCACTCGGACTTTTCGAAGAGCACATTGGATTACAAGTCTGTTCTCATTGTCGTCCGACTTCTAGCGGGAAGAAAGCCAGAAATCGCTCGGCGCTCGGCAGTCCCGAAAGGCTGTCCAACTCGCACTCAGACTTTTTTCGAGATTCGAGAGGCTAGAGGCTAGAGGAGCACCAGTAGTCCGCCCACAGTCGTGCCAAGTTGACTATTGAAGGCGCAGCGGCACGAACAACTACCGCATCGCAGTTGGCCAGCATCTTTTTGCCCTAACATCTTTTCCGGGACCAAAACACGCCCCTCTCAGGCCGAAATGAGTGCCTGGTCTCGCTCCAGATGCTCTTGTGGACATCCAGGGGTCTCAGACCTGACAGCAAGACGGCAATGCGGCGCGATTCGGTGGCTTCCAGTCTTCCGGAACCAAAGGCCAACGCGGACACGCGCAGCCGGCAAGCCCGACCAGCTGCAAGCAGCCCTGGACAGCAGGGGGCTGACGCGAGAACAGTTTGAAGCCGGAATGCAGGCGAGCCTGTCCCACTTGCCCAGGCCCTCCGCTGCAGCCAGCCAAAGCCTCTGGCTGACGCTCACTCCCACCGCTTCTGCCGCAGGAGCTGCTGATGCTGCTGCCCAGCCTGAAGCCGCGCTTCTCCCGCCTCAGCCCGACCATCCTAGTCGGCCTGGCTGAGGACCCCGCTCGGGTGGCTAGTAAGCTGGTCGAGCTGAAAGCTCTATTCCCGACTGCGGATGCCTACCGGATCGTCAACCGCAGGCGTGCCTCAGCCGCTGCCCGCCTCCTGCAGCCTGTGAGCCTGGAAGCTGGCACTCACCAAGTGTGCCGAAAACTGCAGGCCGTCGCTGCTGCTGGATTCAGAATTCCGACACCTGCAGGCGGCCGCCGAGAAGCTGGACGATCTCTTTCCTGAAACCGACATCGGGCACATGGTCGAGCAGCAGCCGCTGCTGCTGATAGAGGACATTGACGAGGCGATCAAGGAGCTGCAGAGGTAGCCCCCTGATTCGCGAATCACACCCCGCAAGCAGTCAGCAGGCACCCGAGGGCAGAGGCAGTCACTGGCGGCGGCGGCTGGACAGGCTGTTCCGGGGCGCCGACGTGCTTTCGCTGCTGAAGAAGGATCCTGCGATCCTGACAGCCGTCGTCAGCAACCGCAAGCTCAGCATGTGGTGACGCGGCGCGGCGGGGTCCCGAACGCGGCCGCACTGGCCTGCAGGCTGCTGCCGCCGGGGTCAGACATCCGAGCGCAGCTGCTGGCCACGCCGGACATTCTGCTCAACGTGCAGCGGGGCACTCGCAGCCTGGGGCCGGGCGCAGAGTTCTAGCTGCATGCATACGGCAGCCGCCTCCAGGCTGGCGTCGCGAGGGGCTGCTCAGCGGCCAGGCGGCTGCCCTGTAGGTGGCGCATCCCGCTCTGTGCGATGCCGACTGCGCGCCCAGGGGCGCACCGCTGAGCTGCCTGCGCCACGCGTTTAGCAGATTGCCATACTGAGGCAGCGAGCCTGTGGCCAGTTTTGGAGGCGTCTCTGCTCCTTAATGAACCTGATGAGACGAAGAATCTGTATTCCTTGTCGATGGCTGGCACGCCGATCCAATTTTGTCCGCACCAGCAGTGCGCCTGTGTAAACCAACCATTGCGGCAGAAAAACCCAGCATCGACAGCTTGCAGCGGGCTGCTCGATCCTGCGCCCCCTTGCCGCTTGCTCATGTGCCCGGTTGAACCAGCTTAGTGGAAGGCAAGCTGCCAGAGCAGTCATGAGTCACATGGTGAAGGCAAGTTACACTGGAGCTAGGCCCGCCAGCCCTCAAACTCCGCCACCGGCAGCAGGAAGGAGCTGGCGTTCAGATGGCCGCCGCCGCCATGGGCCTGGGAGACAACCGTCGTGTCTTCGCTGCCCTTGCTGCGCAGGCTGACCTTGATCCGGCTGGCGTCCGCCATCTGCGGCTGCAGGCGGGCAAGCCCGGAGCCTCACGTCAGCCTCCACTGCTGCTCCGTCCAGCGGAGGCTTAACAGCAGCTGGCGCTCGCTCTGGAAGCTTTGCAGCGCTCGCATGCAGAGAGCGCAGCTTGGGTGTGGTGAAGGCAAGCGGCTTGGGAGCCGCTGCGCTGCGACAGCATGCCTCTGTGTATGCGACCAGACCGACCGCCCGCAGCCCCCGCCGGCCGCTCTCAGCCGCCAGCGCGTTGCCCAGCTGGCTGCGCAGGCCGCCCAGCGGCGAGCCGGGCCGCGCCAGGACCGCCAGGCAGCGGCCCCAGCCCTTCTGGCGGCCCTCGCCGCCGCCGAGATGCACCTCAAAGGCGCCCGCCACCGCCTCGGAGACCAGGCGGCTGTTTTCGGCCTCCACGGCCGTCCCCTGCAGGCGCAGCTCCGGCCTGCTAGGGCAGCTACAGGCTTGGCAGATCGGCAGGCTGAGGCTGGAGGCAGAGCGGCCCGCGATTGGCTGCTGGGAGACAGATGAGACTCAGGCACTCGTCGAGCGCTGAGGAGATCACAAGGAATAAGGTCGGGAGGGACGGGCTTGCCTGTTTGATGACAGCGTCAGGGTCGAGGGCGAGCAGTTGGTCGAAAATCCGTGGGTTTGCGTTCGCGTCCAGCTCCAGCCCGAGGGCGCCAAAGCCTGCGTCCCGCCACAGGCGACGAGTCAGCGCTTTACTTTAGCCGACCCAGGGAGCTTCGGGCTGAAACTCTTGCCTGCATGGAAGGCCTTGCTGCCAGGCAGCACCCAGCGCCACAGATCGGCGTCCTCAATGTAATCAAAGAGCTGTCGCTGGCTAGCTGTCACCTGAAAGCCAGCGAGCAGCTGTCCGGCCGTGTCGTCTGACAGCCATGAAAAGACCAGCTGCTGCAGGTGCTGCTTTTGAAGCGAGCCGAGCAAGGAACAGATGACCGCGCCTGCGGCCGGAAGTGGGCAAGTGCAATCGTGGCGCCGCTGCGGCTCATGTCGAGCGTCAGCTCCAGGTTCGGTGGCAAGCTGCCGGCGTCCCGTTCGAAGGCCTCCTGTGCAGTCTTGTGGTGGTCCAGCACGACCACCCTGCTTTCCAAGCGATGGTCTGTATGAGTCGAGCGGAGCCACTGATGCGGCTGTGGGAGTGCTTGATAGTACTAGAACAGTTGACGGACGCGCGCCTGCCAGCCTGCTTGCTGGCGGCCACGGCAAAGCCGGGCGGGCCGACGTAATCCAGCAGGTACAAAGTCTCGTCCTTCTGCAGCAGTGATGCATAAGCCAATCAGTCCCTAGATCATGCCCTCTCCAGCTGCGTTGAAAAGCAACTGATAGCGAGAAGGGAGCATGCCTTCAGCTGGAGATCTTCCAGCGTGCAGGGCGCGAAGACGCGGTTGGGCACGAAGCGCAGGCTGCCCGCCCTCCTGAGCGCAAGAGATGCCGCCAGCGCCGCGAAGATGCCGTCTGGACACGGATAGTGGTAACAAACAGTGACGCGGCTGCTTGTAGAGGCCGCCATGCCTACCAGCCGCGACAGTGATGCATGCAGAGATGTAGCAGGCAGTATTTTCTGCAGCAGGCCTCTCACACCCGTCTGATGGCGCTTCAGATGAGGTTGGATGCTGCCCACACGCGCACGAGCCGCGAAAGCCTCCAGTCTGGCAGCTCTCGGGATGCCTAACTACACATGCCCGAGTGCGCCTTGAAGCAGCAAGCCCTTCTGAAGGGGCGGCGTGATTGCAGCCTGAGAAAGAGCAACAATAGCACTGTTGCCTTTCGAAGAGCGGTTCTTGAAGTTCGGAAAGTTGGGGAGCAGAGAGAGAACATGTCGACCCTGCAGCCTTCACTTCTCACCGTCCCCCACGCATAAGCCCATGAGCAGTACGCAAGCATAAGCACAAGCAGCTAGACCGACCTAAACATGAGCGTCGTCAAGCTTGTTGAGAAACCTTCGGCCCGCATACGCCAGCCACCACTTGTTCGGCTGCCCGCCCTGATAGCAGCAGGCTGCCAGCCGGGCGCCAGCCTCCTCGCGGCATTGCCGCAGGTATCCCCTGATGAGCTCTGCATGTAGCACAAATTGCACCTTAGCGGCTGCCAGAGGTGTAAGAATGAATGGCCGCACGGTCTCGCAGGCAGCTTGCCTTCCTCCTGGGTGGTCTGCGGTGCCGTCAGCAGGCCGTTCAGGAGAAAGCCGTCCTCTCCAGGTAAACGGAACGGCTCATGCGCGATGTTGAACAGGAAGCTCTTTGCTTCCGCCTCTGTCACCTTGTTTGCAACCAGCCCTGCGTGCGACACGCACTTCGTTGCGGTCCAAAAACCCGTCGGACAGCTTCAGTGCCAGGTAGAACGTACGTCTCAAGCACGTGTTGATATACACCGTGAGATACACCAGCAGCTTGTCGGCAGCCGACTTGACATCAAATTTGCGGCACAGCACGTTGGCGCGGAAGAAGGCGAGCGCCTCCGCGACGGCATCGGGCCCATCGGTCAGTGGCGCCGGCCCTCTGGCCTGCGCAGCACCGAACACTGCTTTGTAGGCTGCTCCTTGGGCCAGGCTATATAAACAAGATGGCGAGCTGCAGGGCCGCATCACGTATCTCGTCGTCCTCAGGGCGAACAGGTAAGTCGCGCTTCAACTGCCCACCTTTGTGTTGAGTGGTAAAATCGGGCAGCCGCAGACCAGCGAGCAGTCCTCCGTGGCGATTGTGCTGTGGTACACCATTTACGAGGCCGATTTAGACAGCACTCCCGAGGCTTTCTCGATGCCTCTGACGACGATCTCTGGTTCGCCAAACTTTATTGCGGAGTACGTACGGTCGTGCGCGCCTACCTGGCAAATACAGGGTGTCTGCAAACGCAACATCCGCATAAAACGAAACAACACAACATCCACATCCACAAGGTATCGCACTCACACTCATGTGGCATTGCGCCTCTGGGCGGCCTGCAGCGCCTTTGCCCGCGCACGAGCCGCCGCAACTGCAGTCTGGTCCAGCGCTGTGGCGCCGGCTGAGGCAGGTTGCTGCGCCTGCCCGGCTGCCGTGCTCCTGCCGGAGGTGCCAAAGTCACCCCCAAGCTCCCAGTTGCTGCCAGCCCCCCAGGTACCAGAAGCGCTGGGAGCGCCAGCAGCCGTCGACCCGCCCTGTAGAATGCCTAGTGCCCGGCTGTGGGCTGTTGCAGCAGGTCCCCTGCAGCCCGCCCGCGGTCAGCTAGAGAGCCGAGCAGACGAGCACTGGCAGCAGTCTCAACTCCAGAGCATACCTGTCCACTGGCAGACTGGTGCTGGATGGGCCTGGCTGCTCTGCCAGATCCCAGCCTACGCCTAAATCCCAGCCGCCTGCCTCCCAGCGGCTGGTGCCTGAGCTCTGGCCCCAGGCCTCCGCCTCCGGCAGGTTCCACTCCTCGGCGCCGCTGCCGAGCGGTCCTGCCTGGATCCCTGCCTCCCAGCTGTTGCCCTCCTGCAGCGGCCCTGCAGGCCATGCTATCCACTCAGCCACTCTGACTGGCAAAATAATGCCATGTATAAAGAACCTGGGAGCCTTGCCAGCTGCTGGAGGTGACTGAGGGTCGCCTCCCCGCATCCGCCGCCAGCCGGACAGCAGATTGGACAGCCGCCTGGCAGGGGCCAGCAGCCCGCCCGCCGGCGACAGCTGCAGCGGCACGGCGGCCATGCCGCCCGCGAGCGCAGCCTGGCCAGCTGCCAGCAGTGAAAGCTGCTCAAAGAGCGGATTCTGCAACATGGCAGGTGCCTCTCAGGCTCTACTGCTGAACAAGAGATGTATCGGCCGAGCAAGCTTCTCGAGCTGTGTGCTATGAATTCGAAGACCCCACCTGCCTGCTCCTGCCGGCAGCAGTCAGCTCCACGTCGGCTCCTGGAGCAAAGAGGCCATTATTTGTGCCTGCGTGCAGGGGCTTCCTCGATCACACGTGGGCCCAGCTACGAGGATCGGCAGCTGCTGTCTTTCAAACGCCGCTCGGGCACTTGACTGCAGCGCTGCAGCCCTTGCAGCAGCTTGAAAGAAAGTCTCACCTGCCGGCGCCGTGGGCGGCTGCGCCGCGTACGGCAGCTGGGCCAGCTTGTAGGCCAGCGAGCCCAGGATGCCAGCCAGGCCTGCAGAAGCTCGAGCCTCAGCGCCAACACCGCTCGCAGAAGAGCTGGATGATCCTGTGTAGAGAATCAAGCCAAGTCGCGCCTTCATTGCTGCCGGCGGCGGTGCCCGCGCTGGCTGCGGCGGGCTTGCCCTTGCCGCACAGCTTGGGGCACAGCAACCCCAGCAGGCGTCTGGCCAGCCAGAACCACCAGCCGCGCATGAGGCCCACCCACAGCAGCACGCCTGCACGGAAAGCAGCAGGCGCTCCACATCGGTCTTTGCCCTCTCGCCCAGTGATTTTCAAATACAAAATACAGGAGATTTTCACATTCAAAGTACAGGAGACATCGAATGGGAGGCTGTCATTGAGTGCATGAGCTCGACAGGATGTCTTGCAGCTGCAGTTGCCCTCCGTTCCAGTCACAGGACCTCCGTCTGGCAGCGCGGGGGAGTCTGGGTCGCGCCGACAAGCAGGCTGGCGCCCGCCATGATCAGGAAGCGGCCCAGCAGGCTCCAGCAGCTGTGCAGCGCGTAGCAGACCACGTCGAGCGTCTTGGGGCACTTGGCCGCGCAGCCGGAGGCCTTGGAGGCGGCGGGCGAGCGGCCGGCGGCCGGCGGCGAGGCGCTCACGTTGCTCTGCACCGGCGGGATGTTGAACTGCGTGGCGCTGGTGGCAAAGCTGACGGCCTGGCTGTCCGTCAGCGCGCCCTGCACGCAGAGCACAAACTCGCTCAACTGTAACCGTTTTTCTCGCGCCTCGAGCGAGCTGCCGGCTGCAGCACCGCTGCTGCCCCACCTCGAGAGCAGCCGGATGTTCTTTGGCCTTTAGCTGCGGAGGGCGCTTGCCTGCGAATTGAGCAGCGTGACGGTGCATGACAGGTTGGCGGCGGAGGAGTCCTGCACGAAAATTTGAAAAACGGACGCCTGCGCCTGGCCGGCCGCCAGCGCCAGGTTCTGCGCGAGCACCGGCGTGACCGTGCTGGAGCAGCTGGCCACCTGCACCCGCAGTTCCAGGCCTTGACTGACTTGAACTTGGAATTGCTTGCTGCGGCACTGAGTGCAAGGCTTCGCTGCTGTGAGCCCGGGGCACTGACAAGCAGAGGCTGCCTGCTGGCAAGGGCAGGGAGAGGCAGGAGTCCCGGCTGGGGCCAGCAACGAGGCGTGCCTTCTTCGGCGGCGCTGGGGCAATGCAGGATAGACTGCTGCTTCAGAAACTGGGGGGCCGGCGATAGTCAGCTGCGGACCGTGAGCTGGTAGTCTGCTGCCAGCGTGCCGACATTCTGAGTGGTCACATACAGGTAGCCGCGCTGACTCAGCGCCTGGAAGGTGCCACAGTTGGTGCCGTTGAACTGACAGACCTGCAGCCGGCTCGCGCCTTCTGACTGCTCTGACGGCTTGGCTGCCGAGTGGGGGTCAGTGTGGGCCGGCATATGACAGCCTGTCCTGGGCGAACTTTTACCATGCAGAATCAATCAATCAACGACTCAATGCCCCAGCTTGCAGATGCAGGCGCTTTCATGCACGCAAGCCCGACTCTCTGCCGGGACTGAAAGGAGCTTTGCCTGCGCGCTGAGGATCTTGCCCGGCGAGGCGTTAGTCACCAGCGTCAGGCTGTCCGCCACCACGTTGAGCGTCACCAGGCTGTTGGTGATCTGCGTGACAGGCAGCCCGAACCAGAGCGGGCCGCTGCCACCCTTCTGGAAGACCTGCTGCGCGCCAGGCTGGCCGCTGCCCCAGCGAGAGACCATGTAGAGGGGCGTGGTGCCGGCGGCGATCCGCGCCAGGTCAGCGGTGTAGTAATCGTACAGCTGGTTGGCCAGGCAAGCGCCCATCGGCTGGTTGCACGGGCTCTGCACCAGGCCAATGGGTGCAGTCTGGGTGTTCAAGCAGAAGGGCAGGAGGCCACAACTTCATGCTGGTCTGTTTAGTCCCCTCAGGCTGGAAGGCCGGAGGAAAGGGAAGCGGAGGGCTGTCTACCGACTGGAATTGGAAGGCTGTATAGCTCGTGCCGACCTTGTTGCAGGTCGTCCCGTCCAGGCTGATGAGGCTCAGGTCGATCATGAGCCACTGCGACGTGTTGCTGGACAGCGCGACAGACGGACTGACGCCTGCGCAAGGCGTGCAGCTTGCCTCGCTTCCTAGGCGTGGCTTTGCCTCATTGCTGATGTTTTGGCGCCCGTTTTCAAATCAGAAATTCAAAACTAGCAGTCTGCAGGATCCTGCTGGCCTGTCTGACGAGCACAGCCAGAGTGCAGCTAGGAAGCAGCCAGACAAGCGGCTGCGCACCGTTGGGGCTGGGAATCATGAGGATGGCAAAGCCAAAGTTGGGCGAGGCCTGGTAGGAGGCCAGGTCGCCCAGCAGCTGCGCAGACACGGAGCCGTCGCTGCTGAGCGCCGTCGGCGTGCTCGGGTCGAGGCTCAGGCTCTGGCTGGAATTGCCAGCGGCGCTGGAGACCGAGACTTCGACGTCGATTTCAAACTGCATCTGCGCGTCACCAAGCCGGTAGCCCTGGGCAGGCACAGGCCAGCCGTCAGGGCAGGGCAGCAGCTTGCTCTTCCTTGGCTGCACTTGCAGTTAAAGCGCAGCTTGCAAAGCCAACTGGAAAGAGGCACAGGAATGGCTCTCAGCTGGCGAGACCAGTCTTAGCAGAGGCAGCGGCGGGCTGCCCATCAGTGAGTGGGGCCAGTGCAAAGCAGGCAGGCCTGGCAGGGGAGCAGCCTGCCTGGTAGTAGAGCGGGTCGAAGCGCAGGCAGTGCGCTGCGCCGGGCACGTTGCCGAGAAAGGTGTTGAAGAGGTTGCAGTTGAGCGTGCCTCGCTGCTCTGCGGCCGAGCAGCAGGCAAACACCCTCTCCCGCCTGTCGATAGCGCCGTCATGCCTTGCGGGAAAAACGCTGCACTTCCTTGCAAAGAGCACGCAGGTCGGCAGCAGGTGCCCTCAGCTCTGCCAGGACGAGCTGGGCTCAAGCTCGGAGGGCAGTGGGGCTTTTCGGCGGCCGGCGGGGAGTGGTCTCACGCGTGACGACTGTGGTGCCAAACGTGCCGCCGCTCAGCTGCTCCAGCGTGCAGAAGCAGCAGAAGCCCTGGCTGTTGGCGACCTGCTGCCCCTGCACGTTGGTGGCCCAGCCGCATGTGGGCGAGGTGCTGTAAGCGCCGTCGCTGCAGCCGACCGTTCCGCCGGTGTTGATGGCCAGCTGCAGGCCAGGCAGTGCGCCTCAGCCAGGCTCGACAACACATATTATTTCTTCAGGGTTCAAGCAGGGTCTTTCTTCTCAACTGTGCTGCAGGGGCGCAAGCGGGCTGCCCCTGTTCAGCCGGCCTGGCTCCTGAGCCCGGAGCCGACTGAGGGGAGTGCTTGGCTGGCATGCCGATCTCAGTGGGGCATAAGCCTGACATGAGACAGGCTGCTGCTGCAGAGGCGGGCAGGCTGAGCGTTCGGCGTGCCAGTGGTGGGCTGGTATCAGGGAGCACTGGGGCATGCGGGCGAGATCAAGAGAGGGAGAGGGGGGAACCTCTGTGGGCCGGAAGTTGAAGGCCTGCGCGTATGTGAGTGGGTACGTGGAGTAGACGGCCGACTTGGCCAGCCGCACGCTGATGGCTTGGCTCAGGTCGCGGCAGGTGCACTGTGGGTCCGAGGCGTAGTCGCAGGGGCAGGGGCAGGCCCCGGATGGGCTGCATGGGCCCCAAGTGGGTGGGGACCGGTCAGCCTCTGCTCATGGTGTTGCCGCCGCCTTTGCGGTTTGGACATGGGTGGCTTGTGGTGTGGGAGCCAGGCAGACGATCAGCACCCAGACAGCTGCTGCTCGCTCTGTGGCCGCTCAGGATGCTTGACAGTGTGCGGGAAAGGCTTGCGAAAGCAGTTGTGCCGGCGGCGGAGGTGGGGACACTGCTGCTTGCTTTGTGGCAAGACGAGCGAGTCAACAGTGGCGGATGCGTGCGGCAGAAGCAAAGGCGGACAGCGGCTGTCTGCTGGAGGTAGGGGAAGGTAGGAAGGGAGGTGCCTGTTGATGCAGGGAACCGTATAATCGAGCGACTGTGTGGCCAGGCTGGTGCCGCCCGGCAGCGCGACCGTCGTCACCAGCTTCTGGGTGCACTGCAGCCCCGTTTGCTGCGGACCCAGCCAGGCGGGCGTCAGCCCCAGTCGCCGCACTGGGGTCGCGTGGCCGTGCAGGAGGGGAGCTGCACCACGCCGGTCTGCACGCAGCTCTGCAGTTGGCTGTTGGAGACGACGGTGGCGCCCCGAGCCGGCCGCCAGCCCAGCGCCGCCAGCAGCAGCAGGCAGGCCAGCAGCCTGGCCGCAATCATGCAGCCATCTATCAAGAGCAGACCTCTGGTTGGCCGCGATCGACCGCTGAAAGGAAGCAAAAGTAAAAGCTGGGGTCACAAGCACGGTCCGCTTTTCTGCACGCTGCTTGCGAGCACTAGTCACGACCGGCGCAAAACTCGAAAGCCGGCAGTTTCAGGCTCGCACCCACGCCTCCTGCCCCACCGGTTGCGAGAGTCAGCGCGAGAATTCGAACCCGGCAGCGCACCCTGGCGGCAGGGTCAAGCGGGCGGCTGCGCGACGGTCCGCGGCTCGAAGCGTCGGGGTCGGCGGGAGGCGAAGATCGCCGGGCCGGCGACCCAAGGTGGTCGCGATCGCGATCCAATATCACCTACTGAGGAGCAGTGCCGCTCGGTTCTCCGGTTTGTCGCACGTTTCGGCATGCATGCCGGCAGGGTTGTTGGAGATTGCGTTCTGCCGTGCTGGGCGGCCCATAATAGCAGTGCACGACCCCCTCCGGCATCCAAGAGCTTGCAATGATGAGATTCCTTCAGGCGGGCGCTTTTGGGCACCAAAATGCCGCACGCCAGGTGCGCCGAGCGCTTCGATCGAGCTCGCCCGGGCGCCCTGCAGACGGTCGAGTGCATCATTCACGGCAATTCTGTGCATGTACAGCTTCCATGCGCCGTTTTCGCCGCCAGCACCCGCCCAGCGCGCGCACACGCGATCGCCGCATGCGAGCCGGCGGCAGTGCGAGGTTTGGGCCACGCGCGTCGCTTATTGGGCAGCCGCCCGCCTAGTCACTGCAGTTTCACATAAATCAAGGCACGCACGCGACCGCTCGGTGAACAGCGCCCGTCGCTTCCCTGCATCCCAGAGCCGACCCCAGCTGCGGCGCGCTTGCACCCGCTCCTCGCGGCAGAGCAAGCACGCCTCCCTTGCCACACGCCCGCAGGCGGTGCTCCCGGCCGCTGGAGCCCAGCCCTGGAGCCCCCCCGTCCCAGAGCCGCCCTGCACCTGCAGGCACTGGCGCTGCGCAGCTTTGGCGGCGTGCACGCGGCCATGGCGGAGCGCGTGCAGGCGCAGGCCGGCAGCCGGCTGGCGGACGTGCCGCAGGCGCCGCCGGACCCCATCCTGGGCGTGAGCGAGGCCTTCAAGGCCGACAGCAGCAGCGAGAAGCTCAACCTGGGGGTGGGCGCCTACCGCACGGAGGAGCTGCAGCCTTACGTGCTGAACGT
Source organism: Trebouxiophyceae sp. KSI-1 (assembly GCA_003568905.1). Lineage (NCBI taxonomy): Eukaryota > Viridiplantae > Chlorophyta > Trebouxiophyceae > Trebouxiophyceae sp. KSI-1. Next base: position 26,146 of record BHFV01000170.1, read on the forward strand.
CGTCAAAAAGGTGAGCCAGCGACACCACTCCGTTGCTGCTCTGCTGCCTGGGTCTGTGCACTGTGCGCTGTCCAGCAGGGCGAGGCGCTGCCACGGGCAGCACAGACGGGTCACGCATGCACCAGCCGCTGCACATCCCCCAGGGGCCGCTGCACAGTGCCTCTACAGCAGTCTCCCAGTGGGGCTGAGACACGCACCTTTCTGCCTGCACACACAGACAAACGGACAGGCCGGGCAAGGCCAGCACCAACCCCCCCTTGCCCCCACTAGCATGCAGCACGCTAGCCTCTTTCAAAAGCCCCTGAATGTGGGTAAAGCGTCGCTTGACATCCCCAAATTCCGCGCTGCAGGCGGAGCAGAAGCTGCTGGGGCAGGGCAACAAGGAGTACCTTCCCATCCAGGGCCTGGCCGCCTTCAACAAGGCGACCGCAGACCTCCTGCTCGGCCCCGGCCACCCCGCCATCCAGGAGGCGAGCCGCCCTGCCAGCCTGGCACTTGCAGGCGACCTGCCAGCCTGGCAGTTGCCTGCAGAGCCGCTTTGCGCGATGCAGTCTCCTGACCCGACCGCCAGAAAGCTCTCACATCATAGACATGCTTATTTGGGGGACCGTTTGACCCTAGCAGATACCCTAAACCCTAAAGGGGCTGCTGGGGGCCCGTCGCAGGGCCGCGTGGCGACGCTGCAGGCGCTGTCCGGCACCGGGTCGCTCCGCATCGGCGCCGCCTTCCTCGCCAAGTTCCTGCCGGGCACTAAAGCGTACGTGTCGGACCCCACCTGGGGCAACCACAGGCGCGCCCCCCCCCCCCCTGCCTGCGACTACCAGGGTCGTCACCGGGGTATTTTAGGGCTTTGGGCTCTTGGGGTCACGCTTGAGGCGTCTTCGGAATATGGCACCCAGGGAGGGTCGCTGCCGACCCTGGTGTCGAGGAAAGGCAAGCTGACGAGGGGGAAAGCTCCCCGCGCTGGCGCCGCAAGGCTCCCCCGGTTGCGAATGTAGCCTCAGGCGGCTGCAGGGCGCGCCTCCAATCGGCTGCCATCGCATCCAATGGTGTTCTTTGTGTACCAAGCATCGATGCATTCGACCACCGGACATCGTTGCAGAATGTAACCTTGCAGATAGAATGTGTCTCTGACGGGGCCTGCCGCCGGCCGCAGGAACATTTTTGCAGATTCTGGCGTCGAGTGGGTCAACTACCGCTATTTCGACGCCGCCACCATCGGCCTGGATTTCGACGGCATGATGGCCGACCTGGGCGCCGCGCCGGAGGGTTCCGTCGTCGTGCTGCACGGTGAGGGCCCTAGTAGGGTTTGAGAGCACACAACAGGGTTTTCCTCATCGGGACGAGTGCCTGACGGACCCCTCCGTGCGGCTCTGGAGGGTCTCGTGCTGCGTGGTGAGGGCCCTGGTAGGGTTTGTACCAGAAGTGCATACGGTCCCCCTGGAAGGGCACGATGGAGGGGTTCTGGTCGTACTGGAACGGCCGCTCAGTCAGGGCGCCTGCTGTGCTTTGTGGAGTGGTCTGACGCAGAGCCAACTGCCCCCCTCGCGCTCCAAAAGCCGCCGCGCAGCCCTGCTGTGTCAGTGCCGGGCGGCGGTTGTTTCTCAGCTGCGCGGGCGCCAGCCTGTCGCTCACACGGTGGGCCCGCGTAACTGCCGCAGGCTGCGCGCACAACCCGACCGGCATCGACCCCACCAAGGAGCAGTGGGCCCAGATCGCCGACCTGTGCGAGAAGCGCAACCTGTTCCCCTTTTTCGACGTCGCCTACCAGGCCTGCTGCCGCCCTTTAAAGCCCTGTAGGGTCAGGGCTCCTGATTCAGGGATTGTGGCACCACAAACCATCGCGGTAGCCGAGTCGCACTGTGCTGGCTCTGATCCGAGCCAGCCTGGCAGGGACAGCAGCACCCCACCTTTTGAGCTGCCGGACAGCCTGTCAGGGAGCCGCGGCGGCGGGGGCTGATGGGGCGAGTTGGGACCCTGTAGGGTTTTGCATCGGGCAGCCTGGATGCGGACGCCTACGCGCCGCGCTATTTCGTCGACCGCGGCATCGAGATCCTGGTCGCGCAGTCGTACAGCAAGAACCTGGGTACCCTACCATACCCTATCCCGCCCCCTTCTACCCTGCCCAGCCTCGCTTGCCTGTCCAGAGCTGCGAGCTGCGAGCCGCAAGCTGCACTGCAGACGCTCCCACCGGTTGCCTGGGCCTCGCAAGCTGCCAGCTCTCTCACCGCTGGGATGGGCGGCAGCAGCTTGCGATGCATCAACCCTCTGATGCTGCACCCAGTGTTCTGGTTTGGCACTGCATCTCTTGCATGTTGGAGACGTGAGCCGCTTAGCACTGTGGGATTCATGGCGCCAAAACCCTGCAAAACCCTGGTGCAGGCCTGTACGGCGAGCGCGTCGGCGCTATCAACTTTGTGGCGGCCGACAAGGACGCGGCGACCAAGGTGCTGAGTCAGCTGAAGCGGCTGGCGCGCGCCACCTGGAGCAACCCGCCCGTGCACGGCGCCGCGATTGCCGCGGAGGTCGTCGGCACGCCGGAGCTGTTCCAGGAGTGGAACGAGGAGATGGAGGCGATGGCTGGCCGCATCAAGGTTCCCCTCCCCCCGCCTTCCCGCACTTTTTCGACCTGAGCCGCGTTTGAATTTTGGCGGGAGAATTGAACGTGAGGAAGGTTGCGCTGGTAGCCTCAGTTGCAGGCTCCTGGCAGGACAGCACACACCTTGCGTGCTGCTGCTGATGCTGCTGATGCTGCTGCTGCTGCTGCTGCTGTGCAAGCTCGCCTGCGGTGCTTGGCAATGTCAGGATGGGGTGAGCTGGCAGCAACCAGGCTTTTGCTGGCACAGCCCCCTGCTTAGCCGGCGCCCTGCTGCTGCAGAGCGTGCGCCAGAAGCTGTACGACGAGCTGTCCAAAATCAACAAGGACCGCGACTGGAGCTTCATCCTGAAGCAGATCGGTGCCTCCCCCGCCCTGTCCAGGCCACTCCGAGCCATGCACAGCAGCCTCTCACTATGCTGTGTCAGCAAGCTGTGGCTGACTGCTGCCTGCCCCGGCTGCTGCAGGCATGTTCTCCTTCACAGGCCTCACGCCAGCCCAGGCACGCTCCCCTCCCCCTGGCCCCCCGGCGCCTCGCTTGGCCATGGGCAAGCAGTCCAGTCTGACGTCTCAGCAGCCTCCACTGCCGTGGCGTAAGTTTTCGGCTGCAAGAGCAAAGGAATCCTGTACTGGCGGGCGGCGCAGCACCCCCAGCCGCCGGCAATTGGAGCCCGACATCCTGCCACTGCAGTGGGCGATGGCCTGCCTGCAGCCTGCTGCGGCTGCTGAAGGACGTTTTTGCGGCTGGCAGGTGGAGAACATGACCAAGAAGCACCACATCTACATGACGAAGGCAAGCCCTGCCGGCCTGCATATCTGCTCAACTGGATTGTGCGAGATGCCAGGCTGAGAATGGGGATGCTTGCTCACAGGATGGCCGGATCTCGCTGGCGGGCCTGCCGGCCTCCAAGGCCGAGTACCTGGCCAAGGCGATTGACGACTCTGTGCGCAACGCCTAGACCGGTTGTAGCTGTGGAGTAGTAATCGAATGAGAGACTGCGCGTGAGTGAGTTGCCTGCTTGAGGGGCTGCTTTGCTCTGATTCTGCTCTTGATTATGAGCTCTGCTTGGAGCTGTCCAGTTCGTTCCCCGGCCAATTACTGTGGCTGCTGTGATTTGTGAATGTAACTGCGATAGAGGGCCTGGCCAAAAGTAACACCAGCCCAGCGGCCCTCAGCTTTGCACCCTTCAGCGCGTGCGAGCAACCCAGAGCGAGCAGTTGAGCCAGACTATTCGCAGCGCGATGCTGCTCTCGGGCCGCGGCTGCCAGCCGCATGCTTCGTTTTCAGGGCGAGTCGAGTCAGCGGCTGTGCCGGCGCTGAATAGACCGATCGGGTCCGGCAGGCGGCTGACGCGGCGGATCGCCTGCAGACCCGTGAGGCTCGCTGCCTGCTGATTGGCGTGGTTCTCAGCCATCAGCTGCAAATCGACAGAACGTGTGTGGCCCTGCCGTCTGACCCTGCTGCTGCCGCTTGCAGCAGGCGCAGCATGCGGGCAGTCCGCAGGGGCGCCAGGCGGGCACGGTGGGAGAGGTGGTGGCAGAGGATGGCGGGCCGCCGCCTGAGACTGCAGCTGCCGCAGAGCGGTCCATCGAGCTCTCGTGCGCCCGCCAGCCATTCACTGCACGCTCCCTGCGCCAGCAGCAGCTGCCTCTCAGGGCGAGGCCACTGGCGGCGTGCAGGGTCAAGGGGCTGCGATGCGAGGACTGTGTCCAGGCAGTGGAGGCCGCGCTGCGGGCAGTGCCAGGCGTCTCGGGGACAGACGCCGCCCATGCACTGTCTGAGGGCCTGATCACAGTCACAGCCGCGCCAGCCACCGGCATCCGCAGCCTGATGGAGGCCGTCCGCAAGACGGTGTGGCTCCCGGGTCCCTTCTCTTTCCGAGTTCTTGCTTCTGCTTAGTAGGCAGCTGGGACCGCATGCTGTGGCAGTGTGGTTTTCCTTCCCATAACGTGTTCTGTCCAGCAGAAGCAATCGGGAGCCACTTCAGCTCCCGGTGCCCCTTCCCGGCCGAGACAGTGGGAGCACGCAGGTTTCCAGATTGAAGGCTTTTGTGACCCTAAATCCTCAACACTAGACCCTAGAAAGGCGCCGAAACATGCATGCGCAGGAGCGCGGCTACCGCGCAGTGCCTTACCGGGAAAAGGCCTGGCAGTGGCGCGGCCACCGAGTCAACTACTCCCTCGCGGGCCCCCCCGACCGCAGCGGCCGGCCGCCGGTGGTGTTGGTCCATGGTTTCGGCGGAAACTGCCACCACTGGCGCAAGTGCACCGCCGACCTGTGCGAGCAGTACACGGGTCCGGCTCTGTTTGTCCCTTACCCTTTGCTTCCGCTTACCCTTGCCCTTCCTCTCGGCTTGCCTTCCCCCCTCCCCCTGACTGATTCATGCCGCCTGCCCGGACGGCAGCGACAGCCAGCATCTGTCCCCGTCAGACCCCCAGCAGCGGCTGCTCGGCTGATGATCTTGCCAGCTGTAACTGACGCGTCCGTAACTGCCGGGCCATTCGGCTGACCCCCCCAACAGGGGCAGCTTTCTTCCTCAGGCGGCAGTGACTGCCACCCACCTCATCCCAGTCCCCCAGCAGGCTGCTGCGGGACCTTTCGACCGCCTCAGCTGTAACTGACGCGCCGTAACTGCACCGCAGTCTACGCGCCCGACCTGCTCGGCTTCGGCTCGAGCGCCAAGCCGCCCGACCTGGCCTACGATCCGCACCTGTGGTGCCGCCAGGTCACCGATTTCGTGGCAGAAGTCGTCGGGGAGCCGTGCGTTCTGGTCGGCAACTCCATCGGTTCGCAGGCGAGTGACCGCACAATAGTCACCGGATTAGTCACGTCGATGACTTCCTCACAGCTCGGTCCATTTTTCCTCGTCTGTGTATTGCGAAGCCCGTGACTCGCAGCAGCATTCACGTCGGATGCCTGACAGCTTCCGGGCAGCAGGCACATGGGGGCTGTTCAAATGGCGCCAACTCTCATGCCCATTACCTCAGCCTACCTTTGTGCGGAGAGAGCAGCATGCACGTCCCTCACATCCGCCACCTCCCTCCGGCCAGCCTGGCCTATCCGACCAACCCTATAGGGTCTGGTACAACCCTAATTCCCAAGCCCTGAACACCGGCCGCGGCGGCAGGTTGCGCTCTACGCCGCGGCGGAGCGGCCTGACCTCGCTCGAGGCGTCTGCCTGCTCAACTGCTCGGGGGGAATGAATCAAAAGGGGCTGTACGGCGACAGCCTGCAGCTGCAGGCCATGCGGCCCTTCTTCGCGCTGCTGGAATGGCTGCTAAAGCGCAAGGCGGTCGCTGCCTGGCTGTTTGCCAAGTTCAGGCGCGCACCTGTAGCCATGCCGGGGAAATGCGCAATAGCAATCCCCTTCGTGTGTGAGCCAGCTTGCTTCTCCATGCAACAAACAGGGCACAAAATGGCCTCAAAGGACTCAACCTTGGTGGTGCTCAGCTGGCTGCCCTTTTCTCCTTATCGCGGCGGCCTTGTGACAACGCTGTAAGTCCAGCTGCTGTCGCTTCTGCAGCGTCAGATTTAGGATTTCTTATGGGGGAGATTTCGGATTCCTTCTGACTCACGCCCCTCCTCTCCTGCCACCCGCAGCGACCGCAGCCGCATCGAAGACCTGCTGAGGCTCAAGGGCTCGCCCTATGCAAACCCTGACGCCGTCCACTCGGGTCCGCTCCACCGCGCTCGAAACCCTATGCCAGGCTGGCGATGCTTCCTGCCGCAAGCAGCTGGGGGGCCTGCATCTGCTGCCGCACCCATGCACGCGGCCTGAGCCGGTGGCCTGAGCCGGTGACCAGATTTCCACGGCAGATTTGAGCCGTGGAAATCTGCCGGCAGCTTCCCTCTCACTGACTCACTCACTCACTGACTCACTAACTCGGCCTTCTTCGTGCAGAGCTGATCGACATTTTCGTGGACCCTTCGTTGGACGCCGGAGCGGTGGACGTCTTTGTCAGGTCAGATCATGTTTTAGTAACCTTAGTCGTGCCAAGTTGCTGCCGTGTGTGGATGCTCAGACAGGGCCAGGGATGAGCCAGCAGCTGCTCAGCTGGCTCTCACAATGCCCCCCCCCCCCCCCCCCTTCCAAGACTCTCATCTGTTTCAACGCAGTAGGGCCTGCCCTGGCAGCCGCCTTCCAACCCCTGGCTGACGGTCTAACGGCGGCAGGGGTTACTAATCTGATCGTTGCCCGGAATCACAAACCTTAACACACTGACTGCTGTGCAGCGTGTTCACGGGGGACCCTGGGCCCCGCCCGGAGGCCATGTTTGAGCGCATCAGCTGCCCGGTGCTGGTTGCTTGGGGCGACGCCGACCCTTGGACGCCCATCAACGGCAGCGTCGGCAGCTACTTCCAGAGGCAGGTCGAAAAGCGGGACAACCTGGAATTTGTGCCGCTGCCGGGCACAGGTACGCCCCTCTCCCCAGAAAAAATGGAACGGATGCAGTGCTTGAAGCGCCATGGGCCCCTGGGGAGAGGCATGGTGACAGTGCTGGCCGATTAGTAAGGATCTCTTGTACGGCTATTATTAAGGCTGTTTCTCTGCAGGCCACTCGCCGCAGGACGACCGGCCGGAGCTGGTGGCCGCGGCGCTGCTGCCCTGGCTCAAGAAGCTGGAGGGCCAGCCGGCGGGTGCCTAGCGCGGGTTACCACCTTCACAGCATTTTTCGATGCGCCTGCCGACTGCTTGCCGGGCGAGCTTTGGCTTGAAGTTTTGGACTTTGCGATCGGAGGCCTTGAAAGAGGGGGCCGCGTGCTGATTCGATGACCGCCTTTTAAACTCCAAATCGGCTGCCTGCTGAATCAGCATACAACGATGCTGATGCCGTGGCGATCGCCTTAATTTGTGAGGTGTTTGTGTCCATTTGTGAGGCGTTAGGGCGCTTCAAGCCGTGCGCTAAAAACTCCGAGTTCCTCTCCCAGAGACTGGCTCAGATCTCAGGATACCAACGTACTGGCTCAGATCTCAGGATGCCAACGTCTCGTGGCAGTCTAGCGTGGTAGCCAGAGTCCAGACGTGACCAGAGTCGCATCGTCTTGGGGCAACGCTACCGGTGCGCCCCTCCGTCCTTGAACAGGCGCAAGCGACCATTACGAGCGAAGATTACATTAATCGGAAGCTTCTGCGCTGATGTGGCGCCAATTTGCTCGCATGATGTTTGGCATGCTGCCCATCCCTTGAGCGTCTGCCGGGAGAAGGGTCACTGACGCTGCTCTTTCGCCTGTTATGTGCATTGTGTGCAGTTCATGTTGAGTTGGGCGATCATGGCAGACCAGGAGCTCATATCGGCTCCAGCAGCTTGCGGGCTGCACCCTGCCTGGGCCATAATGCTGCAGCAACCCCGCCAGCACTTGGCCAACGACCTCAGCGAGGTGAGCATTCCCTTCCTTGAATCTCTAAGCAACCATGGCTGGGGAACTTGCAGGCATAGAAGGCCTTATTGCTGGCTGCAGGAAGACACTGCACTCTGCGGCCCTTCAGTCGTCATCCGTCGCTACCTGCTGCTGGCGCAGGTCTGCAAAGAGATGCATTGCTTGGTGCACGCTGCAGCGCTGCCGAGGCTGGCGCATTACATATCTTCCACTGCCTGGACCTTCCGTGGTCCTTGCAGTGACCATGGCAATCCCATGCTGGCGTTCTGCCGGGACCCTGATAGCCGGAGCCTGGCGCAGCTGCAGGTCCGCAGCCCTCACCCATTCCCATCAGCAGACTTGCTAGTATTGAATGCAGCAAAGCAATGCAGGCTGCTTTCTCAATACAAAAGCGCCCCCGCTGCTTTCTCAATACAAAAGCGCCCCCGCAGGCGGCGGCTGCTCAGGTGCACCTGGACACATCTGGCACCGATGCGGAGCTCACCCAGCGGCTGCACGACTTCCTCGACCTGCCGGGCCCACGCACTGTGCCGGCAGAGCTGCGCCTAGCCGTGGAGTGCGCTTCCTTGGCCAATCATCGAATGCCTGCTGCAGTGCTTTAGGGGCCTCGTTGCCCTCAGCACCAGGCTGCCGTCCTGCAGGTGGGAGAAGGAGCGCTGGGCTCCGGCTGGGTGCGTACTGTCTCTAGTGGCTTTCCACGCAAAGCTGGAGTTTTCGGCCCGCGCCGTTGCCCGTAACATCCCCCCCTCGCTGGGGTGTGTGACTTTCGTCATTCAGGCAGCCTGTTCCACACGCGCCTGCTGATCTGGCAGGCAAGGCCCATCCATTCAATCTTCCTGCAAAAGGGGGGGCGCACGCCCGCAAGTATTCTATTTGCGGAGCGGGTTGCACAAGACTTGGAATAACGGTAGGTCTGGCAGCTGCAGGTGTATGGCGTGGCGGACGAGGCAACTCTGCAGCCGCTTTATGAGCGCTGCTGCACCGACTTTAACAGCGGGTGCCACCGACTGTTGATGAGTTTTGAGGAAGAGAGCGAGGTGGAGAGGATGAGCACAAACTTCTTATTTTTGCGAACCCTTGTTGAGCGGCGTGAGTGGCCACTCCCGAACTGCGCATGTGGCGCAAGTGCAAGCCCAGGCTGCGACCAGCAGCGCTGCCGGGGCTGCTGCCGGCGCGCCATCCTGTGTGCTGGACAAAGCGATTGCACTCGCCATCGCCTGAGGTGGCCTGTGGCAGAGTAGTAGAGTAGTAGTAGCTGGGGGCGGGCTGGTGATTGGCAGTTGACTGATACTCTGCCGGCCAGAGGTGCTTGCTGTGGGAGCTCGAGGCTGCTGCAGCTGCGACGCTGCGCAATTCGGTGTTGAAGTGCTGTGCAATTTGTTGCCCGCTTGTTCTGAGCTTTGGTTGCCAGTCAAAGGAGTAGCTAGACAGTAGGCAAGTGAAAGTGCGCCTGTGTGCACTTGGCTGAAGTGAGTGCAAGCTACACGACCACATTACTGGACCAGAGTAAGCCCAGCTCCTATCTAATTCCGAAAGCCAGACTTTCACGATTCAGCTTTCCTCGCTGCTTGAGCTCGACCCGGGTTCCTTGTGTGCATGCGACCCCTGCCGCCGGGCCAGATTCAAAATTGCATGCGCGTTAACGCTGTTCTCAGACAGCCGATGAAAGCCCCGGCTCATACCTGCCTGCAGTTTCAACAACATGCATTGACAATTCCCACGGCAATCCGCGATCAAGAGGCAGCAGAGCGGCACTCAACGCGGTCAGCGGGCGCTCAACGCGGTCCTTGGGCTCACCCGGTGCGACCCCCGCTTCTCTCCTCGGGCGCGCGCATCGCCCTGTTTGTTGATGCAAAACGAGCCAAATTTACTCCAGAACTCCGTTTATGTCATTTCTAGCGCGGCACGGCACCTGCTTCTCGCGTGCTGCGCACTGCATGGAACATCGGATCGACTTTCAGCACACATCGCGCGGTCTGCACTTTTCACAAGGCTAAATGCTCTCTGACGTGTTGTCCCTGGCGGCTCTGTCGATGTCTGATTGGGGTTGATGTGCAGAATATGGTGGATCTGCAAGGAAACCGACGTGAGCTCCACCAACCACTCTGCCGACGCACAGAGTGGAGTGAGTTTTCTCACGTTGATGAGGAGTGTTTCGCGACTGACGCTGATGTGATCATGTAGGCCTCGATTTGCCTGTGAGGAGGATTGCGGGCAGGAGCAGCCTGAGCCCCGCTTGGCGCATCCTGTTCCACTATCTGCAGCACGACCTCAGCCTGGTATGGAAACGCCTCAATTCCGGATGCATGTCATATGAAACAGGTCCTGGCCATTGACAGCCCTCTAATTTCCTTTTCTTGTGGCATGCAGGAGCCAGCTGCTCTTTGCAGCACCTCTGTTGTGCTGCAGCGCTATCTTTGCCTGGCAGAGACCAGCAAGGAGATGTATTTCCTGGTCATGGTAGACGTGCTCCCTTCATTGGCAGAGCGCATGCCACAGAGCATTTGGGAGCAGCTAGGGGCTGCTTCGGGCAGCCCAGGGATCATCGCAGTGCTGCGCCAGGCCATGCACAGACGAATGTTCTGCAGCCAGGGTCAGCTGGAGGTACGTGCCTCTGCAATGTTGTGTCTATCCGTGGCACACTTTGTTATCTATTGCTGCAGGCAATGCCCATGGGAGAGGTGGCAGGACATTCAAGACAAGCTGGAGATGATTCTGACATCTTTGTGATGATCGCCAGGCTGCAGCCCGCCAGCTTGGCCTCGCCCCACAGGAGTATCAACGGGAGCTCGCACAGGCCCTGCAGAGCTTCCTCGGCCTCTCAAGTCCCACCAGCGTTCCGTTGGAGCTGGTTCTGGCTGTCAGGTGCGCGCACCCTCTGCATTTCCCCCCTAAAAGCAGTGCGTCTAGAGAGTAAACTGACATGCAGCCTAGCTTGCTGACTCCTTGGAACACGTTGCAGTCCCCCTGAGAACTCAGACGCAGTGGGCGGTGATGCAGGCAGGAGAAGATGAACAGACTGCACCTTCCAAAGAAGTGGGTCGAGAGTTTCTGGGTGGATGCATGTGACCTGGCTGGCATCGGGAAGTACTCTGTCACCAGGCTTCCCAAGACACTGAGTATTTTCCAGCTGCGATTGTTCGCTGTCAAGGTGAGTCCACCAAGGTTTGGGGAGAGATAAAAGCAGACAAGCATGACTGGGTGTAATTGCCCAGTCACTAGCAGGCCTGTCGCCTGCAGGCCTCAGGAGCAGAGGCTGAGCAGACATGGGACACCCTGTACATCCGCTTCCGGATGGAGCAGATGGCGGAAACAAGGAATGGTTCCGCTGGTTTCGATGAGCAGTGCGATGATATTTTCCTGGCAAAGGTGGCCTCGCCCAGGAGCTTTCCAGGCTGCATCTGCCGTCAGGATTTCTACAGCCCCATCTGCGCCCACCTGCTCTGCCGGCGCTGCTGCCGGCGCTGCTGCAGGATCCACGCCGGCCGCGGCGGCACTGGCCGCTGCATTCCACACAATTTCGCCCCGCCGTTCTGAATAAATCGCAACTGACCAATTGATGATCCTGGCGTTGACTGCTGCGTTGCTGGGGCCACTGTGGTGATGATGCTTTGCAGCCAGGACCACAAGGTAGAGCAAGTGACGGTTTTGGGGCTGCTCTGCCTGCCTTCATCTTACTCGCCCCGAGGCGTGTTCAGGGCTGGAAACAGTGTGCGAGAGGACCCAACAACTGATGCACCGCCGCAGCAATTGTTCTGGAGGTTGCCTCTCAAACTCCCTGGTGCAAGGTGGCATGGCCTGGCCGCTTTGCTTTAAAAAAGTGCTGCAGTGGGCTCTCTCCCTCTCTCACTAGCCCCAAGTTATGCAAAGGCTCAACTCGCTGCACCTTGAAGCACTCCTCCATTGCTTGTGCCCCTCACAGCAGAAGCCTTGCCGCGAAGCCCTTGCAGGACTGACGCTGGTAACCCCAACCCTTCCTAAAGGCAGCGGAACCAATTTTTTGGTGAGTTTACGTCATAGCGCCCTCTCGGCGCCATTGAGCGGTTTTAGACCTCCTTTCCTCATCAACAGAGCAAGCGCAACGGAAGCAACGAATGGAACAGGCCTACAAACTCCGCAGCAGGGACGGCGGCTCAGAGCAGGTTGCGGCCGCGGCGGGCGGCCTCGTCGAAGGGCAGCACAAACCAGGAGAGGTAGGGGATGCGGGCAACGAGCGCGTTCACGTGGCTCCCCACGTACTTGACGCCAGGGCTCGCCTGCACTCCGGGCCCCACAGATAACTTTCAGCAGGCTGCTTCGCCATGGGAGCCTCAAGCAACGTCAGGATGGGTAAAGGAGGCGAACTGCGAGCGAGTGGATGAAGCTGATGCAAGCGTCGATCTCTTGGCTGTGCGCCTGGATGAAGGTGCGCAGGAAGAGCACATACAGCCGCCGCGCGCCCTGCAGTCAGGGCTCTTACTAGATGCAGGGCAGGAGCATCTAGTAAGAGTGAGTGCTAGCAACAGGGGCTCCGTTGGCGAGGCTGGGGAGGGAGAAGCGCCTGGTAGTGGCCGCTCTGCAGCCAGAAGAGGAAGGCCAGCTTGATGTGATAGTACAGCGGCGGCCGGCTCTCCACCAGCTGCTCAGCGGCGGAGATGATGCCGTACACCGCCCAATAGGTCAGCCACTGGGCCGCCGCCGCCTCTTTCTCCCTCGCTGGCGCAGACGACTCGATGAGCGCGATGCTCGAGTAGATCGGGTAGGCGGTGCCGAGCACCAGGCTGCGAGTGGTGAGTGTTCAGCACGATTGGAGCTGCAGGGGGTGTGGGAGGTAGCTGGCTGCACGCAAAGGCGCACCTCGTTGCCTTGAAGATGAAGTTGCTGGTGCTCGGCGTGAGCAGCAGCTGCAGCCCCACTTGTCCTGCGGCCATACGTGGTCCCGGGCGTCCTCAGCAGTAGCTGCAGCCCCACTTTCCCCACGCGCATGCATGGCCTCGAGCGGAACCTCAAAGTTGCGAATGAACTGTCGACATTGGATGCATCAAGTCTGTTCACAGCTAATGCAGCCGTTCAAGGCGCGCGAGGGCGGGCGCACCCGCGACAGCGCCGATTGATGCCATCTTGGAGTCTAGGCAGCCGGGGTGCTGCGCCCTGCTGCGCCCTCCTGGCGTGGCTCACGGACGCGTGCGGTCCATACAGACTGCAGAGTAGCCGACTTGTCTGCGATCTTCGAGGGAAAGCGACCGACATGACCCTGCGCACTCCCCGCGCATCGCGCATCGCCCGCCCAACAATCGAAGCTCTCATTGACATCAATCAAGTGTCGGACGAGCCTGTGAATTAGACAATAAGGCCAGCCGTCCCTTTTGAGCTGGAGTTCTTGTTGATGGGAATTACAATCTGAAAACTTTGCCGCGTGAAGCACCTAGGAGGCCGGCGCGGTTCGCCTAAAGCAGAGAACAAACCTTGAAAGCGTGCTATGCGCATCGCGGCCCATCAGATTTCCAGTACGACGCCCGGCTGAGCTCAGCAGGCGAGCGTGGCATGTGGGGAGGAACTGGGCGGGGAGGAGGCAGGGTCGTCATCCACGCCGACCTGGACTGCTTCTACTGTGCGCCTATCTCCTCTGTCCATCAGTTTCTGCTGTGCGGCCGCTCAGGCCATGCTGGGGGGGCCTTGGCCCGCACAACAAGGACAGTCGGCTGCCTTTGCTCTGCAGGCCAGGTGGAGCAGAAGCGGCTGGGCATCCCACGCGAGGTCCCTTGCGCGGTGCAGCAGTGGGAGGGCCTGATTGCGGTCAACTATGCCGCCCGAGCGCTGGGCATCTCCCGCCACATGCGGGCTCAGGAGGCGCTGAACAAGTGCCCCGAGCTCAAGTGCATCCACGTGCAGACTGTCGGTGCGACTCACAGCTGCCAGCAACGTTGACGGCCGGCAGCAGGCCTGGCTTGCAGCTGCACTTAAGAGGTCACCTTGCTTGCCTGCAGGCGGAGAGACCGGCAGGGAGGGGAGCGAGGGCGCTGTCAATGGCGGCGCCATCCACCCAGCCAACCGCTCCATGCAGAAGGCGTCCCTCGAGAGGTTCGCCGCCTCGCACTGATCGCCCACACGTTCCCGCATCTTCACATGGCTGCCCAATCCTGAGCCGCACGCACCTGACATTCAGGTACCGCAAGGCCTCCACGGAGATCCTGGCGGTGCTCCGGAAGCTGCTCCCCGAGGTACCTTTCTCGCCAGCCCAGCAGCTTCCATCAGTCGTTGGGATCGGCACTTGTCTGCAGACTGGATGGCCAGAAGGGGCTGCCTCGCATGGCGGCAACTGCTCTGCGTATCTCCTGCTGCTGCTGCTGCTGTCATCACCAAGGCGCCACTGAGGTCCATCCTGCCTGGCTGCCACAACCAGGCCAAGCTGGAGAAGGCATCGATCGACGAGTTTTACATCGACGTGACCCCCATCGTGGAGCGTGAGCTCGCGGTGCGCCAGCTCCTAAAACCGCCATGCAAAAGGCCTGACAGCCTGTCACAGCCCAGCGCTTGCACACTGACTGCTCAGCAGCCATCAGCAGCCGGGCCGCTTTTGCATAGAAGCGAGTCCGTCTGGCTGCCCTGCCTGGCACTGCTCCCAATCCAACCCCGACTCTGTGGCACCGCACAGCGGAAATAGCATCTCAGCGGCAGTGCACAGCGCCTCAGGACAGAGTAAGGATAGATAACCCCAAATCATGACAGCCTGGCAATGCTGCCCGTCCGAGCCCAGCGCCGGGCGCACAGGAGCGGGAGGAGGCGGCGGCGGAGCACGCGGCAGTGGACGCCTTTGCCTGGGGCTCAATCGTCGAGGGCGGTCCACTCGACACGGAAAGTGAATACGACCGACGGCTGTCCGCCGGCGCGGCCGTCGCCTGCCGCCTGCGCGGCGCTGTGCGCGAGCGCCTCGGTGCCCCTTTCCCCCCTCCTCCCGGAAGAGAGAGGGAGTGGCATGTGGTGGCAACGCGGCATTGCGGCCGGCAGCGGCAAGCGGGCGTCAGAGACAGCCTGCCGTTGCTCCCAGAGCCGGCCAGACAGCTTCCGGGCAGCTTCAGACCCACGAGCGCGGATCTCTGATCGCCGTCAAGGGCGGGGGGGATTCTAGGTCTGTTGGAGAGTGCGAGAGACCAGACGCGTCGCCGGCAGCTTCAGTCAGACGTCAGCGCGACTCGCATGGCATTCCCTTTCAAACGAGCTCGAGGGGGGATCTAAGGCTGTCCGAGCTTGCGCCCACCAGAGCATGCCCGTGCTCTGCCGCAGGCTTCACCTGCTCCGCGGGCATCGCGCAGAACAAGCTGCTGGCCAAGATCGGCTCGGCGCGCAACAAGCCCGACGCACAGACGATTGTCACAGCCAGGCGCGCCTTCGCCCGGCCCTCCGGGCGCTTTGCTTCCGCAGCAGAGCACTGCCGTTTCTTGACGCAGCTACCGCCATTCTTGACGCAGCTTGCTGCTTGCGCCATCAGCACTTGGGCCGCCGCCAGCACGCCTGGCTGCGCTGGCTGCTTGCTGTTGCAGGCCCATCCCTCTGCATCTGCAAGAACTTGAGAGCAGAAACTGTGAAAACGGGCACTGGGCTATGATGGTCGTACTCGACGCTCTGCAACCAAATTTCCCACCCACCCACCCGCTCGCATGCCTTCTTCAGGCGGCATGGCCAAGGCGTGCCGGGCGGTGCTGAGCCGTGGCAGCCGCCGTGCCAGGGCATCTTCCAGAGCCTGACCCTCGGAAAGCCGCAGGGGCATCCCCGGCCTGATGCGCGACCTCCCGCTCAAGAAGCTGCGCAACTTTGGCGGCAAGCTGGGCGCAGAGCTGCAGGCGATGGGCGCCTCCACCGCCGGCGAGGCGCGCCCTCTGCCTGCCTGCCTGCCACTCTGCATGCCAGCAGGCTGCCCCAGCTTGAACCAATGGCAGCTTTCCTGCCGAATCCAGGGCACCTTCGGCTGGCTGATGGGCTGGGTGGTTGAGACGCCTGCAGGCGGCCGCGCTGCCGCTGGGGCAGCTGCAGGCACGCTTTGGCACGGAGCGCGCGCGGTGGATTTTGGATTGCGTCAACGGGACGCATGATGAGGCAGTGGTGGTCCGCTTTTCACCACCCCCTCCCCCCCCCTCTGAATCCGCATCTGCAGGGCAGCCAAGCCACACCCAGATGGACACGCATGGATGCGTTCTGGATTCATGAAGGGAAGCATCCTCCTAGCAGTGCTGCCAGCCTGCTCACAGCCGCTGCAGGGCTGCCGCACATCTGAGACTGGGAACCGGGCGCTTGGAAGCGGCGTCAAGGCCCCCCGGCCCGGCAAACGCACACACAAGCCCCCCTGGGCCCCCGCAGGAGCGCGAGCTGCCAAAGTCGATGCTGGCCGCAAAGTCCTTCGAGGCGACTTCGCACGCGCCCACGCTCGCGCGCTGGCTGGGCGTGCTCGCGGAGGAGCTGGCCGAGCGGCTGGCTGCCGACGCCAGCATCAATCGACGGCAGCCGCGCCTGCTAGTGCTGAGCTACAGGAGCGACCTTCTCTCGGCCCGCCAGTGCTTCCAGCGGCTGATTGGCCCGCCACATGTGGCTGCTGCGGTGGGGGCTGCGACCGGGCCGCGGGCCTGCAGCTTCGTAGGGAGCAGGGTCCTTGTTGCAGAGACAGAGACGATCAGCGTCTCTGCAACTCGCTTCCACCTCTGCCTCTGTCTTTGTCCATATTTTCGTCCGTTTTGGTGTCATTTTGTCTTTTGTTTTGTCTCGGAACCGATCAGTCCGACTCCAAGTCCCAGTCCCATTTCCATGCTCGAATTCAAGTCGCAGTTCCAAGCACAAGTCCCGGGCCCAGCCCCAGTCCTGACGCACGAGCCTGCCTCTGACCGGCGCAGGCAGAAGGACACCCCCGCCGGCCGCAGCAAGTCCGTGGCGATGCCCCGCGGCCCCTCGGGCGCTCCGACGGCCGCGCTGCTCGCGGAGGCCGGCCTGGCGCTGCTGCAGCGCTGCCCCGACTCCCTTCCCTGCTGCAACCTGGGGCTGAGCGCGACCGAATTCCACGTGCGTGCGCCAGCCTGTCGTTATGCCCCTTGTGCACGGTTGACGTTGATGTTCTCGGCGGGAAGAACTCCAATACTCTGGGGAGCGGAGCGAGGGCGGTTGTCTACTGTTTGACCAGGACGGACACTTTGCATCATTTCCCGAAAAGTATTTCTCGGGAGATGAAGTCCCCCCCCCCCCCCC